>PVIU01006632.1:0-99602 GCA_004026605.1 Ondatra zibethicus
AAGTGGTTGCACAAGTTTGCATTCCCACCAGCAATGGATGAGAGTTCCCCTTACTCCACATCCTCTCCAGCATAGGGAATCGTTGGTGTTTTTGATTTTGGCCATTCTGACAGGTGTAAGATGGTATCTCAAAGTTGTTTTGATCTGCATTTCCCTGATTGCTAAGGAAGTTGAACATGACCTTAAGTAAATCTCAGCTTTTATTTTTATTTAATATAGAAAGCTCAGAACTTCTCGATAAAGACAATGTTACTTAGAAAAAGAATCTTGCAAATTCAATTAAGGAAAGGAAGTAATTAGGATGACAGTAAAACTCAAGGAAATAAAAGGCAGTCATAACTTTGGAGAGATTCAACAGCAAATTGATGCCTTGATAACCCAAAAAGTAAATATATTAACCTCTTTCAAGTCAAAAAAGAGAAAAATAAATGATGTTATGAACAGAAACATATAACTAGTGTTAAAGTGAAGGCTAAGAAAGCAATAAGAGAATAAGGCAAAAACAAACTCTAGGTTAATGAATTTGGAAGCTTATAAGAACTGGAAAGGTTTTCAGAAATTATAGTTGATTGTACTAAATCAATCCAAAATATCATATCCCAACACTATTTTGAAAGTGTATTCTAAGCCCACCTTTAAGAATTCAAAACCTGGATGACATCATCAGAAACTCTAACAAGCTTTGAAAAATGAGGTCATCTGAGTGTGTTGTTAACTATTCCAGAGAAGAGGAAGGAACAGATCTCATTTTCAATGTAGACTCAAAAGCACTAAGCAGGTTTCTGCATATAAAAATCAGCAATATAATACTAGATCAGACATGTCAGATTAATTCCATCCTGGGAATGAAAGAAACAACTGAATATTTGAAAGCACCTAGGTGCTGTCTTAAGCCTGCAAAGTCACTTAGTGGTTTCATGGCAACATTGTATGATCATCTCAATGAACACAGAAAAGGTATTTAGAAAATTCAGTATCATTTTATGTCTTTAAAGAGAGAACTGGGGAAGTTGCCTAATTTTACAAATTAGAGTGAGAACTGTGGAAGTCTAAGGCAGATAGCATTCATAATGAATGATGCTCCCTTCAAGGCATTCGTTCAACCGAAACCTCACCTCCAGCCCAGGGGAAAGAGGCCAAAGAACCAGCCTATGTGCAGATGACTGTCCACGCAGAAATCCCCAGAGTGCAACCAGACATATGATTGTAAATAACAGAAAGGCTTAGCACACTTAGAAAACTCCAGATGGGCTGTAAAAATTAACATTTTTGAATGCTCTAGAAACTACAAGTTACAAAGAAGTAAATCAGCAAACCCTCATGTGTTGCATATTTTCATGTTAGTGTGTAAGTCTGTCAGTCTTTCTGTGTGTTACATGTGTGTGTACACTTATGTGCATGGGTGCACTCACTTACGTGTGCGCATGTGGAGGCCAGAGGTAGATTTTAGATACCTTTCTCTATCACTCCCCCACTGCTTTTTATATATTACTTTGCTTTATTCTTTTTTATTAGTTAGAAGCATTTTTATTAGTTCCTTGAGAATTTCATTCACTGTATTTTGGTCATACTTATAGTGCTTTTCTTATTTTTCTAGTTCCGAATCAAATTTACTATTTGTTTAAGATATGAATATTTAGTTGCCCAAATGTAATTTTGGTGAGGCATTTACATGTTTAAATACATGTTAGTTAAGATGTAGTTATATCACCTCTCCCTTTGCTTTTCTTCTTCCTATTACATTTTTTTGAGAAAGTTTTTGCTGAATCCAATCATCAAACCCCAGAGCTCTGCTCATCTCTGCCCACTACCACCACCACCTCCCAAGTCTATGCCCACTACCACCACCACCTCCCAAGTCTATGCCCACTACCACCACCACCAACAACAACAACACCTCCCAGGTCTATGCACACTACCACCACCACCACCTCCACCACCACCTCCCAGGTCTATGCCCACCACCACCACCACCTCCCAGATCTCCGCCCACCACCACCACCACCACCACCACCACCACCTCCCAGGTCTCTGCCCACTACCACCACCACCACCTCCCAGGTCTCTGCCCACTACCACCACCACCACCACCACACCTCCCAGGTCTATGCCCACTACACCACCACCACCACCTCCCAGGTCTCTGGCCACTGATGTGCCCTAACTCACCTGGTTCTTGGATTCTAAACTGAAGCCATCAATGCTTTCAGTGCCAGCACTCTACCCACTGAGGCCACCTGCCCAGGCCCTGTGTTAGTCTTTAGTGCACAGAAATCAAACCGTCTCCTGAAAGACAATAAAGGTCTAAATGACTAGAGGGGTTCACACCCACATGCATTATTCTAAAGATGACATTGCCCACCAACATGACCTTGGAGTCACTGCAAATAAAAACAAAAGTCTAAGCTTTTCTAAGATGTTCAACAAATAGAATCTAAGCTATGTGTCGAACCACAGTGGATAGGGACTATTGAAGGAATGCAAGTGGAGAGGACTGGTAAATCCAAATGCTGATATTTAAGAAAGACATAATTAACTATGCAGTGTGTTTTCATGATGAATTAGACAAGTTAGCTAACTGAATAGAAGAAAAGGCTTAAAAAAACCAATTAACTAAAACCTCATGTGCACAGAACTTTGATATTTGATAGTCATATTCTTAAGACAGAGGAAGGAAAAATATGTCATTATTTCCACTAGTTGGGCCTTTAATTCTCTCTCAGGAGAGCTGATTTGAAATCCAGTCCTTCAGTAATGGAGTTCCAGTTACAATGATCCCTGATGTTTACATTCTGCCTATTTTCTAGGCAGCCGCCTAATGACAAGTTGTCCCTCTCAGGAATCCTGTTTTTAACAAGGAGATGTTCTGGTGGCCCTTGAATGCATGGTGGCCACTTTGATTCATCCAGGATAACCACTTTCTAGGACGTCCTGCCCAGGAAGAGAGTGAGGCTTGAATATGTCATTCAGATGAGACCCAAGTGAGACAATCCAACCTAAAGGGGCACTGCAGTATGCATCCTGTCCATCACAGGTCCCAGAGAGAAGGTAGTAGCCCACAGCAGGTAGAGTGGTGCTGTCTAGTACACTCAGCTATCTGAGTGGGAGAGTTCAACCAGGGATGGAGAGCCAGAGAGAGAGAGGGGGACCCAGAAGCAAAAGCCTTTGCTACAGTGCAGTGTGTGACCCCAAGTCCATTTCCTATGGGAAGCTGTAATGAGGAGGTTGAAGGGAGCCCTGTGAGGCGAGAAGACAACTGAAGGGCACTCACTGGAAGCCGTCCAAGTAGTCAATGCCCGGGAGTGCAGCAGTGCTGTATCTGATATGAGTTCTTCTGTCAGAGTCCAGGCTATCCCGGAAAGATGATTCCTTTGTTATAGGCTCCCTAAGGCTGGGTTTATAGACCTGAGCCACAGGACCCATTTTAAGGCTTCATCCTCAGCCTTTACCTGTTCCAAACCTCAGAAAGCCCCGCCCCTAGACACGTGAAACTCACTCTTGATTGGGTCCTCCAGGATAAGTGTATAGGAATGTTGACGAAAACAGGGTGAATACTGTCAACTTAAGGCCTCTAAGCATATACATGGGCTTGGTACTAGAGTGTGTGGTGTGTGTGTGTGTATACACACGTGCATGTGTGTGTCCAAACACACACACATACACAAATGGACTTACCTTAGTCATTGTAAATAGTAGGGCATTACCTATATTAAAACAAAAAAAAATGTCCAAACCTTGTAAAATAATTTGAATTTTTCTTGAAGCTTTTTTATCAGTTGTATTAAGGACCTATAAATGCTAAAAAAAAAAAAAAAAAAAAAGACTGCCATTTTTGTGTACTTTCTCTCCAAATGACAGAAGTGTCTGTTAGGACAAGAACTGAAGGCCCATATAATGATGACCAGTCCTTTCACAGATATTATAGGCTTTATTGAGAACCTATTTATACTGTTGTACTGTAATATTTTGTTTTTTATCTTATTTTTTTATTTATTAGATTTTTAAAAAATACTAATCCAAGTTCCCACTCCCTCCACACACCCTCCCACCCTACCCCCATCTAATCTTCAGAGACCATAAGGCACATTGCTTTGTGGAAGGTTCAAGGCCTCCCTACTATATCTAGACTGAGCAAGGTATCCATCCAAAGACAATAGGATCCCAAAAAGCTAGTACATGCAGCAGGGATAAATCATGATGCCACTTCCAGAGGCCCCTCAGTCTGCCCCAGCCATACAACTGTCAACCACCTTCAGAGGAACTGTAACATTTTAAATGTATCATCATCATAAAGCAAGGTGGAACAGTGAATAGTCAGACCACTGTCTGGGGACAGTTGTTTTAAATGATGATGTAATGTAATAAGAAAAATAGTTTGCAGTATCTGCTTTCAAATAATGTTTTCATTCAAACTCGTTGAATATGTTTTTAAAATAAGCCTTTATGTGCAGTTTGATTTCAGTGGTTAGCTGGGTTGCTCTGAACTTGAGTCTTTTCATATGGCTTAATTGCCCCTTGTTTGAGGGCAGAGAAGGGCCTGAGGTAAGGCATTGTCACCTGAGGTTTCCATGGTTGTTTCTGTTTTTATTCTACTACATGAACAGATTCAGGTACCTCCTGACTGTTTGCCCCTGTGTATTTCTGAAAACATTGGCATAAAGTGTATTATATTAAGGTACATTCAGTTTTCCCTGTAAGAGTTTGTATCCATGTTGATACATACATCTTTGGCCAGTAGTGCCAAAAGTTGAAGAAATTTTTATAATCTTTAAATATTTAGTGTTCCTTGAATTTCAATTAAAGAGTTTATAAAAGAAAAAAAAAGAATGTTAACGATCTTGCCAGGCAGGGGTGGTGCACACCCTTAATCCCAGCACTTGGGAGGCAGAGGCAGGCGGGATCTTAGTGAGTTCAAGGCCAGCCTGGTCTACAAAACAAGTTCCAGGACAGCCAGGACTGTTACATAGAAAAACCCTGACTCGAAGAAAAAGAAAAAGGATGTTAATGATCTTTACAATAATAAAATATTGGAAACTATTAGATGACCATTCACAAGAGAATAGATAAAGCATTTACATTCACGTAGATGCACACTACAGGGGTGTGGTTAGCTCACAGCACTGGAGGTCTGCAAAATAATGTTGCAGAGGGAAAAGGAAATGAGAGTTAAAGGATCACACAGAGTGTCACACATGCTTAAAGGGTAAGACATAGTCATATTTTAACATATATGTGTGCAATTTAATAATCTATATTATAGAAAAGCAAAGAATGAAGGGCAGATCAAAAATCCTTAGGGAAGTATTACATCTTGGGTGGGGTAGGCAGGGACCTTGTAAGTAGATGAAAGTCCTCTGCCAGTCACTCATTCCATAACACAGGGGGATTCGTAGGATCATATTCAAATATTGTGCCTCATAATTTACGTAACACAGACATGTTTCCTGTATCCATTGATGTATTGAAATGAAATAGGGTGAACATTGACTGAAACAAATTTGTGTGTGTTTAACCATAAAGATTCAGAGGAATTTTTATCACTGTGCTTCAAACTGTTATTTTTTGAGATTTCTTTTCCGTAAACACATTGCGACTCGGATTATAGGGACAGTGACATGGAACTCTAAGCTACACTTGGTGAACAGGATTCATGACTGCCATGTTTGTGACCACAAACGCATAGCATGGTTTGCCTTACACAGTTAAGCCTCTGGATTATGGATTTTAAGGTTCCTTTGCCTAACAGCCTTAGGAATATTCTTTGTCACTGTCCCCAGGATATCCAGTACTAGCTGTACAAATTCCCCCAGGCCTCAACCCATAGCCAAGTGCCCTGTGCTTTTTCACACACTTTTAGCCTAGATCCTGAGTCTTCCAAAACTCCGACCTCTTCACTTTGTCCAAATGTCCTCTTTCATTCCCTTCCTTATTTTTTTTTTAGTTTATCTCACTTATTTATTTAATCTGCGGGTCTGCAAAGAAGGAAGTAGGTTAGTTACCATGTTTCCCCTCTAGCTCTTCTGAGTTTTCATATCCCCACAAATAGAACTGTCACCCCAGCCCCAGATGGTCCCTTTTCCCTAGTGGACAAGTCTCTAGGGAAGGTTAATCATTCCAGTCTTTAAAGACATAGGTCCTGGGAATCCAGCGAAATGTCAGGTTTCTGTTTCCTCATCAGAGAACAATAAGCCAAAAATAATAGCTCTGAGTGGCCATTAGAACAATGTCGCTTCCTTATGGCCAGAAATGACCAGGCCCAATGTGGAGAAGATCAACTCATAAAAAAAACCTCGGTGTCAATTTGATGTGAAGCCTTTACCAAACTCACAGGCCTGTTTCCACAGATCTAATCCACAGCTGAACAAAAGTAAGGCTTTTTAATAAACAAGAATTGATGGGGTGGGGGAGGGCCAGAACATTCAAGACAGTGAATAGCACGTAATTGGAATGTGCGTACCAATATTCTCTGTGATGCCTTGAATCTATCTAAGAAAACCAATCTGGTGGGCTTTAAGCATTTGATTACTCACTTTCCCTGATTGTGCTGCTACTGTATGATAAGGAGGACAGCCACGTGATCCAGGCAGTTCCTCTTAGCTGCTCAGACACCGAAACACTGAGTCACAGCTGTGGCCCCTAGCTCCAGGGCCCGTTTTCCCACAAGCAGGCAAACCTGGACACATTCAGCCACACCAAGTTACCACACTAGATAAGTTTTTTTTTTTTTTTTTTCTGAAGTTCCCTGAATGCTAACCACTAGATAAAGAGCCATCTCCTTAACTCCTTTGTTTGTTTTTCTAAGGATGTATATGGGGCTGGCCCAGAAGTCCAGCTCTTTCCTTGAGAAAATGCCAGTTGCGTGTTGTCTGTGACAACAAAAGGAAAGGCCGTTTACTTCTAGCTTGTTTTCATTGTCCTAATGCTATCCGTGAAGCCTAATGTGTGACAATAAACTCATAGCATCCCAAGGGTCCCAGAGGGAGTCCCATGGGAGCAAAGTGAGCCTCAACACCTTAGAGTTGGCTTGATCACAACCCCACAAATGCCTCCTGATTCCAAAGGGCATTGGACTTAGATACACAGAATAGGAATTTTTACAGTAAGAGTAATCAGGAGTAAGAAAGGAAGACATATGATAACTCACGTTCAGGACAAGTTTACCATAGGGTTATCAAAGTTCCCAGGAAAACATTCGATTCCTTCCACCCCACCACCAACCTTCTTAGCATTTATGGAATATGGTACTGTAGACTACAAGATTAAATGACAGAAGAAAGCTGAATACTAATAAAAACCTTTCTGGAATAGATGTAGGTAGAACTGGCATTAACTAAACTGAAAATAATGATGGCCAAACAATGAGCCTTGTATTTCCTATGGCCTTGAATCAGTGGCCCTGCTAGGACAGGGTTAGACCCTAACTGTAAGTCTCATCTTCCAACAGACTATATGATGTAGCTTTATTCTTTGTAGTACAGATAAGGACCAGAGTAAAAAAGACAAAATATCCTAACACTATGCTTTCTCGCCTCTACTTCCACAGCAAAGCAAGATAAATACCATCAGAGATGCAAACCTTGCTCGTTATTGCTGCTCTGTGCACAGAAGCACCATATAATGTAACTCCGGCAGCATCCTTAAACATCATGTACAACCACCTAGGCCTAAAGAAGCAAGACATTGATTGAAGGAGCTATGGTGGCAAGGAGAGATGAGGCTCCTACCAGATTCTCTGCTTGTAAACTCTGTAATCTCAAGAGAATCCTCCAAAGGGCTCCTTACCCAGCAGAAAATGGAAGTGAATTACATTTCGTACAGAGGATAGAGATAGGGCTCAAAGAAATGTCCCTTCTTAAAGGATCATGCATAGTTTTAGATCAGTAATTAATACCATATTTAAGATAATGACAAACTATCATTTTATTTTATTGTCAAAGTCATAGAACGCAAATTATACCCTCCCCCCAAAAAAACAACCCCACGTCATCTGATAGACAGTGATAAACACACAGTAATATTACCTCAAAGCAGGGCTCTGTCCTTGGCAAGGCAAGGGTAAAAGGGGAAGGATGGAGAGAGGCCCAAACTGGTAAATGTGAGGAGGAAAATTCCAGTGTGTGCAGTTGACTGTGGAGAAACTCTGTGTGGACAGAGAAATTGAATCCTCATATAAAGAAATGAAGAAATTATCCCAGGAAAAGCTGCCGTGGGACCAAGCTAATTCCCTACTGCGATGGTTTGCATCATTCTTGTGTAGCTTCTGCACACATTTTTTTAAATAACCATAGGGCCCCGTTTTCCCTTACAAATACACTGGGATACAAACCATCGTAATTGCACCAGGCAAGACCTCTGTCTTCAGAGCTACCACTGTGGTACTGGAGTTTACCATCCATGCAGGGAATTTCTCAGGCTGTCTGGCTTCAGTATCCCATACAGACTTTTTATGGACAAGATCCCTTTAGCCATGGGATAACAGAAATGCTTACAGAAAAGATGGGAGAGCAGTCTCTCCTTATGACGTGTGAATTTGACCTACAACTCTCACCTCCCCAAACAGCAACCCCTATGCCTTCTCCTTGTACTCCAGCAGCCTCACTTCTACAATCTCCAGGCGACATACTTTATCTTGAACTGTTCATCTTTGGGGTTCATTCATTTCCTTTGGTCTAGTGGTTCTGAGAATCAAACCGAGGGCCCCTTTCTAGCTAAGCATTGCCTGACCGCTAAGCTGTATCCCAGCTTGAACTGTGTGTTTTTACTAACCTTGTTCAGGCCTTGGAAATCCTCTAGGGTAGAAAGCATTTGTGCATTTGGACAGCTTTACCGAATCATCTCAAAAAATACAGAGAAGATGACTGGATGGAACACTCTCACGGAACTTCAGGATGCATTCATTAGACAACTTTCACTCAGTTTTGGAGGGTTTTGTTTTGGTTTGGGTGGGTTTTTTTTTCCAGTAACAAGGAAGGTGCTTTATAAGGAAGTAACTTTGGGAGTGGGAAATTTCTAGAAGAGAAGAAACAGCTCCTTAAAGTCTCTGAACCAAGTAGACTGATGGGCCTCTTCAAAGAGCTAATACAGGGCAACAACAGTTCAGCAGCCTGCAGGTGACATGCACAAGGCCACTCAAGGTCACCTCCTTGACTCTGTTATTCATTTTTCACATTACATAGCTATTAAATGAGTACTCAAGCTCCAACCCAGAGGGTCAGCTAGTGACCCCCACCCCACCCCCCAACGCCAGCCTAATGTTTGGGAGTGAGGAAGAACTCATTAGGCCGCTGTGAAGCCAACTCCTTGGAACTGGGCAATGGGCGGATTCCGGAACAAACAGAGAAGAATCTGGAGGTCTTCCATGCACAAGGCACCCAAGGAAACAGTGGGTGAGTTGGATGTGTGCTCCTCAGGACATCCTCCCATGCATTAATTCATGAAAGGGGTTATGCACAAAACCCTTTTTATAGCGTTTTCTGTGGCTTTTGAATCCCTCCATTTCTATTATGCTTATTTACAGGAAGCAGTTTTCCCATAACATGACGTTTTCTTTTTTTCCCTAAAAATTAAAAGGGTCACTGCTGAAACCGGATAGGAAAGGCAAGCCCCTCTTCAGAACTTGCCTGTGCCTCAGTGTCCCAGCCAGAGGCTCCACACAGCACACTGATGAAGGAGGATCATCTGGCCCAGGGTTCCCTGTGCCCTCCCAGTCCCACCCCCACCTTGTCAGGAAAACACAGTACAGCTCCATAGCACAGGCAGATAACACCAGTTTCTCCAAGCGGAAAACCGGAGTCCAGTAATTAGCCTTGGCGGAGTCCGGGCATTATACAACTGTGGGCAGAGAAGGGAAAAACTTTTACAGCTTATTTATTGACACAGTTATCTGAAAAATGAAATTAGGAAGAAATCCTGGGCTTGGAATCTTCTTGAGAGGACCACCTTCTAACACTGGGATGGATCCAGAAGAGGTCACAGGCTTCCTGTCCCAGAGAAAGAGAAAGAGGGGTGGAACGAAAGAGGGGGAGGGAAAGGAAGAAAGCTGAAAACTCCAGGACTTCACAGAGCTCAGAAATTCCCCAGAGAGTAAGAAGCAGGGGTTGGCAGGAAGGGAGGAATGGGTAGGAACTGAACTGTAGAGAATTGTAGAAATTCTACTTTTAGAAAATCACAACCATCGTTTGAAGAGATGTTTTAAAAACCCTTCCTTGTTAGAAAACAAAGATTATTCACTAGCTGGAAAGAAGAAACGGATCCATTGTGATGGGATTGAACAGGAACTCTCATCTTCAGTTGGGTAACAAACCAGCGGATTTGTTCCTCTGAAGGAAAACTCTACGTTACTATGTTTGTAGGAAGTTGACCTAAATACCAGTGTATAGAATCAACACTAAGTATAGTATTTAGAGATTTTTCTCTTTTCCAAAAGCTATAGAGCACTTTTCCTAAGTGAAATAAAATTAGGGGCTTGTTTTCAGAACGCATCATACACGATGGGGTAAAATGTGTCCAGAAGGTCGCCAACTCTGCTGGAGGGGAAGGGTTTCCATGGTAGACTCAGAGATTTCAAAAGGTCACTCAAAGTTCTTTCCACTGGGGACAGACCAGTGCCAGCAAGATTTGGGATTTCAAAACTGTGGCAAGGACTTAATATCGAATGGCCTGTTTTCAAATGTAGTATGGTGACATCTCTGTGGTAACCGGGAATAAATTATTATTTCAGAGCTATCTCTGGTGCCAACCTAGCACTTCCATAAACCAGGGGGGTCCGCGCACAGCTATGGAAATACGTTAAGACTAAAGGTCTTTTGTATTTCAGTTTTTAAGTATCATGCAGATTACCTAAACCACAGTTGAGGCTGTGGTCTAAATCTGGACAATGCTGCCAATTATGGAGGCTACAAATACAATGGTGGTAAAGCCATCCAAAGCCACAGGTGTGGACGCACTGTCTGCACCCTCTGCAGTTTAGTGGATAGCAAGAGTCCTCTGCAGGAGCACTGGGGTACTCAGCAACAGCACCAGAGTACTCCGCAATGTCCCCAGAGCATCCTGCAGCAGCACCAGAACAATGCTGCTCTGCAAACTCTGTCAGTGGCAATAGAACCTGTCGTTGAAGCAGGGCCTCAGCTTTCAAATCAGAACAGAAACAAAAGTGGCATGAACTGGGAAGTCTACAGCTTCTCACATGTCAGACCAATGCGGCACATAATCACTGCTGTCAAGGACACGGCAGTCAGGGCAGATGATGTTTGCATCTGAAACTCTCATTATATACTACGGACCATGATCCTGCCCATACAAGCAAACCTACTTGAAAAGAAATAAAGCACAGACCGTGTGGACAGTGGACAGGACCAGCAGAGCAATGTGACATGAAATAGCTACTTATTACAGATGGTAGAGCCAAGTCTGGATAAAAATATAGATATCAAAGAAAGCTTTTCAACTTGCATCTGTGTTGTGGTCTGTGTTGATCCATGCATTTACTTAGGGATGTTGAAGAGTCCAGTAAATGTCTAGGGACCATCTGCCAGCACCATGGGATTGTATTAAGAGCCTTGATAATTACAGATGGAGGAGGTTTCTGTTTGAAGAGCGTGGTAGAAAGTGTGCCTAGTGCTGCCAAGACTTGGTTTTCAGCCTCAGTAATACAAAGCAAAGCAGCAGAGTAAAAAGCCATGATTTAATATGAGGACCATCTCATAGTAAAGCCATGGTTTAATATGAGGACCATCTCATAGTAAAGTCATGATTTAATATGAGGACCATCACATAGTAAAGTCATGGTTTAATATGAGGACCATCTCATAGTAAAGCCATGATTTAATATGAGGACCATCTCATAGTAAAGTCATGGTTTAATATGAGGACAATCTCTTAGTAAAGCCATGGTTCAATATGAGGACCATCACATAGTAAAGTCATGCTTTAATATGAGGACCATCACATAGTAAAGTCATGCTTTAATATGAGGACCATCTCATCAGCTTCCTCAGTGTCACATATTCCTTCCTATGTCACTGTCACTTGCCTGTAAGAGGCTCGTGTATACTCTTAGAGGTAGCATGGGGATCATTGATCATTCACATGTTAGAGATCACAGACTCCAGAGACTGAATTTTAAAATAACATTCTGATAAAAATCAACTAGAAATTTTCTATAAAGCTAGTATTCTGGGAGCATCCATCAGGAATTGTCCTGGTACCTCCAAAGAGTGGGCCCTGAGTGGCTGATTTTATCAGCATTCCCCATCCTGGTTCTGCTTCCTTAAAGATGACTTTGAGCATCTAAAAGACAAGAGCTATTGTTAGTTGAGAATAATTAACATTTCTATTATTAATTATATTATTATTACTAAAGAGCATATATATGTGTAGGCCCAGACCCTTCAGATACTATTACATTTACTATTTGGTTTTGTGGCTTTATTTTCATGTATCACTGCAGATGGTACTCTACATTTTATTTATGTACGTTTTGTATCACAAATACAGAGTAAAAAGTAATTACAAGATGGCTAAGAACTCCTTCAATTGTAAGAAAGTTGTGGATGACTTAAGATATTTAATCTACCTCCCGCCCCCATGCTCCCAATTTTGTCAGATGATTTTGTCTGTTTCCAATTTCCAGGAGGGTCTATATATGTTTTACTTTGCATTCATCTTATTACTTAGTTTCTCTAGGATCATGAACTATAGGCTCCATGTCCTTTATTTATGGCAAGTATCCACTTAGGAATGAGTACATACCATTTTTATTTTTTGGGGTCTGGATTACCTCACTCAGGATAGTGTTTTCTAATTTCATCCATTTACATGCAAAATTCAAGATGTCATTGTTTTGTGCCACACTTTCTTTATCCATTTTTCAGTTGAGGGACATCTAGGTTGTTTCCAGGTTCTGGCTATTACAAATAATGTTGCTATGAACATAGTTGAACAAATGCTTTTGTAGAATGATTGAGCATTTTTTGGGTACATTTCCAGGAGTGGTATTGCTGGATCCTGAGGTAGGTTGATTCCCAATTTTCTGAGAAACTGCCATACTGATTTCCAAAGTGGTTGCATAAGTTTGCATTCTTGTTCCCCTTACTCCACATCCACTTCAGCATAAGCTATCATTGGTGTTTTTGATTTTAGCCATTCTGACAGGTGTAAGATAGTATCTCAGAGTTGTTTTGATTTGCATTTCCCTGATAGTTAAGGAAGTTGAACATGTCCTTAAGTATCTTTTGGCCATTTGAAATTTTTCTGTTGAGAATTCTCTGTTTAGTTCAGTACACCATTTTTAATTGGCTTATTTAGAGTTTTAATGTTTAATTTCTTGAGTTCTTCATAGATTTTGGAGATCAGTCCTTTGTCTGATATGGGGTTAGTAGAAGGAAGGGGAGAAGGGAAGGGTCGAGGAGAACCTGAGGGAATGGGATAGTCAAAATAGAGGAAGGACAGATATGAGAGCAAGGAAAGAGATATCTTGATTGAGGGAGCCATTATGAGGTTAGCAAGAAACCTGGCTCTAGAAAAATTCTCAGGAATCCACAAGGATGACCCCAGCTAAGACCCTAAGCAATAGAGGAGAGGGTACCTGAACTGGCCTTGCCCTGTAGTAAGACTGATGATTATCTTAAATATCACCATAGAACCTTCATCCAACAACAGATGGAAACAGAGACTGAGACCCACATTGGAACACAGGACTGAGCTTCCAAGGTCGAGTTGAAGAGTGGAAGGAGTGAGAGTATGAGCAAGGAGGTCAAGACCGTGAGGGGTTCACCCAGTAAGACAGTTTGCCTGAGCTAATGGGAGCTCACCAACTCCAACTGGACTGGGAGTGAACATGGGATCAAACTAGTCCCTCTGAATGTGGTTGACAGTTGGGGCAGACTGAGGGGCCACTGACAGTGGCAGTGGAATTTGTCTCTACTGCATGTACTGGCTTTTGGGTATCCTATTCCCTTTGGATGTATACCTTGCTCAGCCTAGATGTAGTAGGGAGGGCCTTGGACTTTCCACAGGGCAGGGCGCCTTGCCCTCTCTTAGGATTGGAGGGGGTGGAGTGGGAAGAAATGTGGAGGAAGGCAGGGAGTAGGAATTTGAATTGGTATGTTTTAAGTAATAAAATAAAATTAAAAGATACTTAATCTAAATTTTTACTACTAAAAAAATCCTCTTCTCTGAGAAGAAATAGCTTTCCTTCTTTCAGACACAAAGCTTCCTTATTCCCTGTTTTTGAGAATGGTCCTTTCATCTCACAGTGGTCCTACAGTTTCACTTAATAGTTTGCATCCTTTAAAATTTGAAAATGAAAGAAAATAGATAAATTTTAATTCAAGAGCTGCATGTTAATTTGATCATTCATTCTCATGTTCATTCATTAATTCAAAGACTGTTTTCTTCCCAAGGGTATTCTGGATGCTAGGGAGACAGACATATGGAAAATTATTTTAAAAAATTAATAAAAATAAAAACTTATAAAGCATCTGTTCTCACACGGATTACATGGTTCTGAGAGAGATAGAGGTACCATAAAAGATCCAGAAGTAGAGTGCAGGGTGTTGGGTACAGTGAGGCAAGGAAACGAAGCAGGGATGCGATTTTCCAAATTGTGTGGCCTGAGAAAGACCCCTGGAAAGGTGTGATTGAAGGAATGATGTTAATGAGGAAGATTATGATTTCCAGGTGTGGGTGAGATGAAGAAACTGGAATCTTAAGATCTCCAGGCTACAGAGCTCCAGGTAGGGACAAGGAAGCAGATAGGCTCAAGCGACAGAAGGAATGGAAGTGTGAAGAGATGAGGGGCTGCCAAGACTCTGACGGTTCAGAGTGTCCTTGGCTCTTATCCTAAGTGTCCTGGAGGAAGATTTGGGGGAAGGGGAAGTGGGCAGTCTCACAGCACATTGAAATATGGTCTGGGCAGCACAATGTATGGGCACCGTGTACAACTGTGAGTCTCATACACAACCTTCTGCTATCGCCTCCAATGGCAACTGTTTTCATTCTGGTCGTGTTCATTTATCATATTTACTTTTATAAGTAAAGGAGCTATTCATAAACAAAGAAGTCACTTTGGCATAAGCGCCCTAGGTTCTGATATTCAATCAATTCTCTCATATTTTCTGTGAACAAGTAATGGGCTCTCAGTTATTCAGCAAATGCTTAGTGTAAGTCTTCCAAAGACCAGGTACTTGCAATGTCAGGATTTAGCAATGCACAAAAGAAACCTGTTCCTAGATTTCAAAGGAGCTACAGCCATGTTTTCTGCACACACACAGCCATACCTTCCTAACTGTAGCAAACTGTCTTAACACTGTACATTCTACAAGTTTTAAGAAATGTTTATTATAACCTCTCTCCTTATTACATGCCCATCAGACAGTTTTGTTTCAAACCTACCTCTTTGTAATATTGCTGAAGTCTGACTACTACCCCTTTACTTCCCAGGAAATCGGTTAAAAAAAAAAAGATGTGTGTGTGTGTGTGTGTGTGTGTGTGTGTGTGTCTGTATGTCAGTGTGCATGAGAGAGAGAAAGAGAGAGAGAGAAGATATGAAAATAATGTACTATTCAAATATCTGTTTTTGCAAATGAAATATAGTATTTTGGCAAGACAGTAACTTTTTTGTCTTAATAGATATTTTAGCCAACAGAATCCAAATTTCCCCACAGCTTCTCTGCTTTCTCATATTACATGTGAGTTTGCTTTACCAGATTTTTTAATGCTCATAAAACTATGACCTTGTGTAAATTTCCCAGGAGACATGATTCTCAGTATTTTGTTGGATAAACATTTGTTTTTTTGTAACTACACGAACAAGCCAAACTGCACGTAGTCTAAAAAAATAATTCTTGTCTTTTCATCACCCCCTTTAAAAAAAAAGAAAGAAAGTCCTAGTCGAGGAATCCTAGTGCAGTGGTCATGAAAGTATTTAAATTTTACCCTTTGACCAAGAGAAAGGCTTTAAGCTCAGTGCTTTTAGCATTCCGAGACAGTTTTTACAGCATGTTCTCATTTTTTGGTTATCAAGAGATGGTCACTAGGAAGGCTATCCTGTTTTATAACTTCGGAATATATTTATTTGCTTCAATTGCATAAATCATTAACTCCATATCTTAAGATCTCTTGAATGAGGCATCTTTGAAACTACATTAAACTATACTAATTGGCCAGTGGCAACTAAGTAGACCACTAATGTGCTTTCAAATTTTAATAAATTAAATAAAAAGAAAACCTAGCCAGACTAGTGGCATTTCTGTAAATTCCTTTGAGGATAGTCATGAGATTGCCAAAGACAGATTGCTTCCTTGGGTTGGACAAATGATTTGGTTGTTCAATTTCAGACTCAGTAAATGCTTCTATGTGAAAATAAGAGAAGAGAGGATCCTGGCCCATCCACTTTATCAATTATCATTTGAGAAATTTTTCTACTTTTGTAGTTACTAAAACAAGCAAACAAACAAAAAGGTGACTATTTAAAAATTATGTGTTCTTTTCCTAATACTTCCTGACAAATTAAATCTTCAGAGCCTAGATAGATGACTCAGTAGGCAAAGTGCTTGATGTTCACATGTGAGAAGCATGTTTGGACTCCCAGAACCCACATAAAAGCCAGGGACAGCCAAACCTCATTAATCCAGCGATCCTAGAGTGAGGGGAAGCAGACATGAGCGAATCCCCAGAAGTAAGAACGCAGCCTAGCACAGCTAGGAGCCAACAATGGAAGAGATGCCCTTTCTTCAGACAAAGGCAAGGCAAGGGCTGACTTTCATCTAACGTGTTTTGACCTGCGCACATTTGAACCCTTACATACATGGTCTTCAGTTTTCTTAACGCTTGAATATAGTCATATTATCTTTTTCGTCAGTTTGATAAACAATTACATATTTTAAAAATCTGTCTTCTCTTAGCAAAAATGCTCAGCAGATGCTATGGTTTGGGCAGTCACTCGTTTATTTGTCCCTTATTCTCAAAAATACGGCTGAAATTGCATGACCAGGTGACTGTGACCACTCTGCAGATATTAACAGTAGACTCCTTCTAAGAGGTGCAAAGCACAAGAAACTGTAATTTGTCACTGTTATTTCTCAGTGATCCCCTAATCATGGTCATTATCATCTGGAAATTACGGCCAGCATAGCTATGAAGGTAGCATGGAGTAGATACAGACCATGGAGACACATAGGAAACTCCCTGGTCCCAGAGCCGCCAAGCTCCAAGTGTAGGAGTGTGTGTAGACTAACCAACAGCTAAAAGTGGTATCTGATTTGCTCACCATGGTATGAGCTGGTCAAATACACAACTCAGTAAGCATTCTTTGGTCATGATGGTCATTTCTACTAAATGTGCGGTACCACATTTACATCCTGAGGGCATTAAGAAGTATTGAAGAGCTGTAACTGGAGAAGAAAGCAAATTTGACAGGACACTTTAAGTCCTTCTAATTATTGTATTACTGTGTACCTAATGTAGTATAAAAGACAAGAGAAGTAAAAACTTTTTGAGTTATGGCAATTACATCATTAATTTGGGCATGAAGATACCTGAACATTTGAATAGCATGTGTGAAGTATTTCAGTCTCATTTCTAGCTACTTATAAGAGAACAAGAAATTGAGGTCCTATTGTGTTATCATTTTTGAAGTTTAGTTTACTCAGATCAACCAGGTCACAGGCAAACATAAAAATATTTTCCTCAAATATCAAATTCACTAGGCATTTTTTCATTAAGCAACTCAGGATTCACTGCATTTTTTCATATGAAATACTTTAACGCCATCTTGAAATTGAATTCTAGATTCAATGGAAAGTCAGATCCAATGCTGTCTTAGTTACGGTGTCTATCACTATGATAAAACACCTTGACCAAAAGCAACTAGGTGAGGAAAGAGTTTATTTCCTCTTTGGCCTCCAGGTCTCGCCCCATCACTGAAGGGAAGTCAGGGCAGGAACTCAAGGCAGGAACCTGGAAGCAGGAACTGATGCAGCAGCCATGGAGGAATGCTGCTTACTGGCTTGCTCATCATGGCTTGCTCTGCCTGCTCCCTTACACAATTCAGGATCGTCTGCCAGGGTTGGTACCACTCATAGGGATCCAGGCCCTCCCATATCAATCATTAATCAAGAAAATATCTTGCATGCCTGCCCACAAATCTGATGGGGACATTCTCTTAACTGGGCATGCCTCTCCTAAAATAACTCTAGCTTGCGTCAAGTTGACATAGAAGAAAACCAACCAGGACAAACATCAAAGATTAAATCATATTTGAATATTTGGAAATGTCCATGCAATCAATTAACATATATAATCAATATAAGTTAATTTTTTCAAAATTAATAAATAATAAACGAATTTAAAATGATCTCATTCAGGCAAAATAAAAAAGTAATTACATATATTTGTCTTTGCTACTGTCTTTATCCCCAGTCTGCCTTTATCTCATTGTTTTCTTAAGAAAATTTGGCTGTGGCCATTCTTTATTCCTAAAATAATAATTTCATTTGGAAAAGTTTGTTCATGGCCACTAATTTTGTAAGAATAACTTGCATAAGACTTTTTCAGTCTTAAGGTAAAGTCATTACAGAAATCAGAAAAGGAGTACACAATTTCAGGGCAGAGTGAACTTAATCGTCACAGTCAAATTTTCTTTTCGGGACAAACCTTCTATTTCAATACCCAAAACTTCAATGTAACTTTTCTCTTTCTATCTTTATGAGCAATTTGTATAAAAAATGGCATGAGAGGAGTTATAAATTACTGTAAATCACAGAGACAAAAAGAGATTCAACAGTCATGACATCTTTAATCATCAACTGTACAATAATAGCTGTTGGAGAAACCTGTGGTCTATGCTGTGGCATTGTATCTGTCATCAAACCTAAACATTTTCTTCAATAGATAACGTGCCTCTCATCTTCTTGGGTCTTTTTCATGACACATCACCACCTATCACTCCTAGCTTGGGAAAAGGTAACACAGGATTCACCTCCCATATCACATTCCTAAATGCTGTTCTCTGATTGACAGTAGTGCATGCTATATCTAGTTTGTAATACATAAAAGTGCAAAAGGTGTATACTTCAGTGTAATAAATCAAGGTGTGAACAGCCTACTTCTTAGTGTAACTAGAATGAGTGTGACCAGCATGTGCTTTTGGAACAGGCAATTATTGCCCACTTGACACTAAGTGTTTTGCACCATGATTTCTGAAATGACTTTCTTTCCCTTCCTGGTATAAAGGCAGAGGTCAACCCCCTCCTGCCCATTTCTCTGTTATATTGACTCCCCTGGAGTCAAGCCATGTGCAAACTCCTCTTCTCCAAAGACTATGATTTACTCCAGTCCAAAGGTATACTTAGCTTCCTGCATAAAAAGAGTCTTTGTTAAATCCAACGACCTCTGATTCTGGGTCATTTCACAATACTGGGATTACTTTTCTTCATTGCTTTATACGGTTAACCTCTAGAATGGTTGTGGCTTGTGAGGTACAATGTGCTCATTAAACTGGCTTCTTTGATAATTCGCAAAAGGCCTGCAAATTGGCATCAATACACCGAGTTCATTGAGGTCTCCAAACAAAATGGCTGAATTGGCTCAAAAACCCTGGAGCTCCCAGGAAATGATCAAAAAGCAATATTATTTCTTTCTCTCGATGTCTGCCCTTGTGCTGCTGTACCGGTCCTATATCATCTTCAACAAAATATTCCAAACAAAGATAAGTAATTTCTAAATTCAGAGGATAAGAGGAGGCAAAGGAAAAAGAAGGGGATGAGACTGATTTTCACAGGATCATGAGAATGCTATCTAAGAGAACTTTCAGGACAGAATCTATTATTCCCACCCTGGGAAAGTCCATGACCACTCCTCTAAAGCACAGCTGCCTCCCCGGGCTCTGTGATTCATGACTGGCCTATTTTCCATGTGAGTATAAGCGGAGGTCCTCAGTGACGCGGCATGCCTGAGCGATTGCCAAAGGACATGAGTCATGTTGCCAAAGTCTACTAAAGTGCTCTTCAAGATGAGATTTCTTTCAGAATTGTGCTTTTAAGAGTGCTCTATTTACTAAGATGCATTTATCCACGTTGCCAAGTGTCTGAAACCTTGAGTCTTTTAAAATATGTCAATATTTTATTCCACATGTAGCATCGCAAAATCAGATGAAAATGCTTATTACATCTTTAGGGTGTCGTGCCTGTTTGGTGGTTTGAATGAGAATGGTGTCCATGGACTTGAATGTCTGAATTCTTGGTCCCCTGTTGGTGGAACCATGTGGGAAGGATTAGGTGGTATGGCCTTGTTGGAGGATATGTGTCGCTGTAGATGAATGGGCTTTGAGATTTCAAAAGTCCACATCATTCCCAGTTAGCATTCTCTATCTATCTATCTATCTATCTATCTATCTATCTATCTATCTATCTATCTATCTTCTATCATCTATCTACCTATAATCTATTTATCATCTATCATCTACCATGTATCTTTCTATCTATCATCTATCTCTTTATCATCTATCTATCTATCATGTATCTTTCTATCTATCTATCTATCTATCTATCTATCTATCTATCTATCTATCTATCTATCTATACCTGTGTCTCTTTCTATTCATGTTTGTGAATCAAGATATAATCCCAGCTGCTTCTCTAGCTCCATGCCTGTCTGCCTGCCTGCTGCCACGCTCCCCACCATGATAGTCATGGACTCAGCCTCTGAAACTGTAAGTTTCAGATTAGTTCCTCTGTAAATAATCTTTACAGTGGCATCTTATCACAGCAATAGAACATTAAGTCAGCACATAAGTTAGATAGGTTCTTGTTTAAGATTAGTTTTCAAAGTATTCTCAGAAGGCCACAAAAAATAATTTAGCTGGTCTTAGAAAGAAAAGGACATAAAAATAAAAAGTAAGACCAAAATACCAAACAACAGTAACATCTATTTGGGGAAAAAAATAAAGATTGAAAAATATTGCTTTGATAGTGTTATTTTGTTAATTTTGACCTATGTAACATATCCTCTGCATCAACCGAAGTAGGAAAAACCATAGGGAAGTTTTCTTGTAAGGCTTTGTTATGGTGTTTATTCCTCAGGAGAATTAAAGACCTTCTGTTCGGTGAGAGCGCTATTCCTTTTCTTTTCTAAACACTATTAAAATGTACGGAAGAGAGAAGGCTCAAGCTAAAATACTTGACGCTGTATCGAAAACTGATTCTCCACAAACCTGCATCCACCCTAGCCAAACTGTTAGTTCGTGTCAAGTAGGTCTCACTCAGGGTCACAGCGTAACAGAAAGGAATTCCATAATATTAGCAAGGAATCTATAAAAAGCTTACTAAAACAAAATATATGTGTTACCAGTGATGAAGGGGATCACAATTTGAGGCTGTCCATTTTAAACCTATGTTCTGATTAAAAGAAAAAATGGAAAATAAGTTGTTAAAACATAGGCTTGGTGATGCTCTTTCATAGGACCCAAAGGTTTTTCCCAGAGCCCACATCCAGTGGCTTACAACTCCCATTCCAAGGACACAAAACCCTAGCTTCTACAAGCACACACACACATAGAAATAAAAATAAATCTTTAAAAAAATAAGTGGAAACTCATGGCCCCCATCTTAATTATTGCAATGAAGTCTGTACAGTCTTGAACACAGTGCAAATTTAGAAAAAGATCACAACATACATGAGAACTCAGTTCTAGGGGTGGGGATTGGCCTTTTTTCTTCTTTCTTTTTAAAAATATACACCATGCCAAATTATTTTTGCCTCCAACGTGTATGGATTTAAAATTTCATCCTGACTAAATAACATGCCCAGGCTATGATCTCCAATAACATTTTTTTCCCTTGAGAAGGAAGGTTTTGTGGAAATCAGAAGACTATAATAAAAAATGAGTATTCAAAAACCAAAAAAAACAAAGTGAAAAGAAATGAGTATTCTATCAAAGGAACAAAAAAACAAATGAGGTGGCTCAGTGGGTAAAGTCATTCGCCACCAAAGCTGGTGATCCGAGTTTAATTGCCAGAAGACACACAGAAGAAGGGGAAAACCAACTCCTACAAGTTGTCGTCTCGCCTCTGCCCACAAGCCGTGGCAACCCCGCCCACACACATACAGAGAAGTAAATAAAAAAGAACAGATTCATTAAATGGCCCAAAGTAGTATATGCTTCATCAGATTTTGACATTGACAGTGAAATGCATTCCACTGTACATTTTATATTCCCAGGGAGTGGTATCATCACAAAATGAGAGGGGTAGACATTTCATTTGTACTTAGGGCAGTGTTAATGATTTTTTTTATCCTTCTGTGGAAGAAATTCTGAAATCTGCACTTGTTCCTTTAACATTGATTTAAAAGGCATATTAGAGCTGTTCCACTTAACACTGTGAAACCTAATTTGCTAATGATGCTCCTTATTTTTATAATTTTGTAAAACAATCAAAAATTTGTTGTCTTGATAGCTTTTCTGATATACCTTGACATAGAGCTAAATCTTTTCCGTAGGGATCATATATATAAGAGGTGAGGATAGTGGGCAGATGTCAGAACCAAGTAAATACAGACTGTTCCATGACTCCTTTTTTGGATTAACTATGTCTCCCTGGAGCTGAAGAAATGCTAAATATGGGCACAATAGTCTGAAACGTCTATTTGCTCGCGCTCTCCCCAGCACACAGATATACTTAATTAAGTTTGGCTCCTTGGACAGCTTTCAGGTGCTGAGTTTGCAAATTCCTTAGGTTTTTCAGTAACTACTAACCTGGAAAAGAGCTGTCTGGGTTATTTTTGTTTCCCTTTCTTTTTAAAGCTGCTGCACCTCAGGGCACAATGCTATCACACACACAAAAGAAGCTTCCCTCTCATTAAGGCTGGGGAAGTCTATGGTCACCAGCTTGTCCTAGGTGCTAATTCTGTCCCTATTCATTACTGCAACTGATGCAGATTCAGGCCGGTGGTCTGTTCATTTCGGTTGCTGGGTGACAGGCTTAATGACTGCCAGTTCCTTATCCTGGCTGGTTCCTACCTTGGAGTTGAGAGTAGAAGGTACCAAAGCTGTTCTTTGGTACTGTTCTTTGACTTGCTAGTCCTGCAATATCTGTCCTGTGCATCTGTGTGCTCCTCTCTGAAGGACCGGCTTGTAGGCTGTAGTACCTAAAGCATCCTGCTTTTTTTTTTTTTTTTTTTTTTTTTGAACATCTCGCCCTTACTCTCTCACCACTTCTCTGAAAACATTTTGGTTTGTGTTCCGGTTAACTTGCAAGAAGCTGCAACTGATTTTTGGGAAGAAGTAGAAAGAGACCGAGCGCATAAGATCAAACCACAAATCTGTCACTCAATCCTTCTCTCCTTCTCTCCCTCTCTCTCTCTCGCTTTTCTCTCTCCACTCTGCCACCATCTTCCCCTTCTTCCTTCTCTTCTCTCCTTCTTCATCCTTCAAATACAAAGTTTAAAAAATACATGAGTTTATGTATGTGCACGTTAGCCGTGTCACTGTTCTCCTGAGTCTAGGGGACAAAAGGGAATGACTTCTTTGAAAGCCACAGTTGTCACTAAAAACTACAGCTTAGCTTTTTAAATTGCTTCTGACATTGATGGATGTCTATTTGTATTTTTATAAATTCAAAAGCAAGTACAGTAGAATGCTTTACAATAAAAGTAAGCTAATCAAGATAAACTTGTAAGAAAATAAACACTAGAGTTTCCACTTGTAGCAATTTCAATATTATTTGGGAATTTAAAATAATGTATTAGTGTATTAGTATGAGTAGTATATCTTTGCACAGTGATTTTCCCTATTCCTTTGGTGCATAGAACAAATTAAATGTTTATGCCTATCATGAAAATTTTTCTCTGTCACCATTGAATATAATCTTCCTAAGACTAGGGAATCTAAGCAAACCTTTTGTATTCATTCTTCTAAATAGTTTTGTTCTGATTTTTGAGAAAGGTTTATGTATTATGAGTCTTCTGTAGAGATGAATATGTGTGTCTTCTTATTTATACCCTGGACATGGTTTGCTTGGTGTCTTAGGGATACAATTGCTGTAATGAAATACCATGACTAAAAACAGCTTGGGGAGGAAAAGGTTTATTTGGCTTGTACTTAAACATCACCGCACATCATTGAAGGAAATCAGGACAGGAATTCAAACAGGGAAGGGACCTGGAGGCAGGATCTGATGCAGTTACTGGCTTTCTCACTCAGACTTGCTCAGTCTGCTTTCTTATAGAACCCAGAACCACCAGCCCAGGAGTATTCCTACCCACAATGGTCTGATCCCTCCCCATTGATCACTAATTAAGAAAATGACCTAAGTGCTTGTCAGCTTACAGCCTGTCTTCAGGAGGTATTTTCTCAATTAAGGTCGCTTCCTCTTGTATGACTATAGCTTGGGTCAAGTTGCCTTAAAGCACACTTGGCATGTCATGCTTTGCCAGGTTTGGATGACCTAGGATGCTAGACGTCAATGGCAATCTTAATTGCTAGTGATTCCTTCATAAAAAGAAGAGATAAATGTTAACTATTTGGTATTACCTTGAAGAACACAGATCTCTGAGAGCAACACCATGGCATACAAATGGGCATCTCTAACTGTCTTTGAGAAATTGTCCTGCTCATTATCATACAAAGACAAAGATATATGTATGTGTTCAACATAGTGTTTCCTAAACTCAAACTCCCAGGAAATCTTTTTTTTTTTAAGACAGCGTTTCTCTGTAGCTTTGAAGCCTGTCCTGGAACATTAGCTCTTACAGACCAGGCTGGCCTCCAACTCACAGAAATCCGCCTGCCTCTGCTTCCCGAGTGCACCACCCGGCAGAAATCTGTTTTTAAGACATTCTGTTAATAGATTTGGTGGAACCAATTAATGAATATTCATCTTGAAACTCAGAGCCCCTTGATGGTTCCCAAAGCCATGAGGAGTGATTTCATATCAGATCAGCACCATTTAACAAATAAGAAGGGCCAATGTGTTGAACACAGGGGACTGGAATTAGGCATTGTCACTGTTATTCTCTGCTGTGTATTTTGTTGTAGTAGTTGGTAGTTTTGTTTGTTTTGGCTTTTGTGTTTGGTTTGGTTTGTTTGTTTGTTTGTTTATGGCAAGGTCTCACTCTGCACCCCAGGCTAACCTGAAACTCAGTGTGCAGTCTTCCCGCCTGAGCCTGCTGAGTGCCGGGATTACAGGCATGCTTTACCACACTTGGCCTTTACTGTGTTTTTCAAGTGTACTGAAAAGATTGAGAGCTGCGAAGAAAGCAAAGCTGCCTCTCTGCTCTCGGCGTTTCTCTCACATCCTCCTTTGGGTATAGCATAAGTAGGTTGAAAAACAAAATGGTTAAGAATGAAATGTGCCAGGAATATACATTTCTTTTCTCAGACCAAGCATAATTGTACATTTTGGGAGTTAAATTATATTGGAGATGAATGGATTTCTTCATAACAGTACTTTGGTAGAATTATTTTAGGATAAATTTCATATTGAAACTGCTTGGCTGTTAATAGTATGTGACAAATTAGAATTTGCTTTTCAATGAATAAAGCATTGTTCGTACAAAGTATTTTAAGCACACATGTGGATAGTGTAACTGAGTAGAAGTAGCTTCTAGTCCTTTTCTTTTCATGGTGATGGAACACCTGACAGAAAACTTGAGGTGTGATGATTTATTCTGATGCCTAATTCCAAGGAGCTCAGCCCTGGTCACTTGGCTTCGTGGTCCTGGGCTCTTGGAAAGACAGCGCACCATGGTCTCAGCGGTATGTTCAGAAGGCTGAGTCTTCACGGCAGACAGGAAAGAGTAAGCTAAAACAAAGAGAACCAGGAACAAGATATTTGTAGGGACTCTTCCCCAGTGAACTTTTTCCTCCCTCTAGGCCCCACCTCCTGGTTTTCAGCCCCATTCACGACTTTTCACTCCTCTGTATAATACTATCATGTAAGTACCAGTCCATCAAGGTATTAATCCATTTAGTAAGTCAGAGAACTAGTAATCTAGTCTCTCCAAAGGACTTTACAGAAACACCTGGAGATGTGTTTAGTAATCCCCTAAGCGTCTCCAATCAAATTATGCTGACGTAAGAGTACTAGTTAGAAAAGTGGAAAGATCACTATTGAAAAAAAAAAAGTTGTTGTTCCTCCAACCCTTTGACTTCACCCCCACCCCTCTATCCCTTGTGTACAGCTTTGGCTTATTTTCTCATCTACATACGCACGAACATTACTCTTCCTGTGCTCTCACTCTCTAGGACACCGTGCATGGCCACTTTGGCAGATTCACATCCTACATGAAAGGAGCTGGGCATCGACCATCAGAGAAAATATTTCTATGCCTTTTTGCCGAATTCTGAAATACATTAAGACAGCATTCCTCTCTAGACACCGCACTGCGATTCATAGCTGAGCCAATGAGAAAGTCTACTCTAGACATCCATGGTTAGTTATTTGCATGTTTTCAAATAAAAACAATGACAAGAGCAGTTTGTCATAGTGTCTGTGAAACTTGCAAACCCTCAGAGATTGCCATGTAGCTCACAATGGGCATAGACTGTGTTTCTCCTCATGGGGCCCACTGTTTCTTCAATATACCATGCAAGGAAAATGGGTTTCTCTAAACAAGAAAGATGAGGAAACCAGTACACCAGCCTCTTTTTGAAAATTTCTTTAAAACATTCTGAAAATCCTATAGTAAGGAAATTAATTTCCAAATTTCTAGGTCAGAAAACTTTTCCCCCCTTCTTATACCTATTGTCCCACTCGATAGGGCACACTTTGGGATCACTGAGCTGTGCTCCGGGTCATTTCTCCCTTCTTCTGGGAAGGGGACTCAAAGCACCAGTTAGAAAGCTGATGGTCAGAAGAAGAATCATTACCATCAGTTGCTTATAATCTATTGTGATATTTGGTTTATGAAGAGAGACACCAACGGCTATCTAGCTGCTGGCTGGGGTGCACAGCGTGACATAACGCTTCTTTCTTTCTATGAAACTATTAATGAGAAGTTGTCATTTCCTGATGCTGGATCTGCTGCAGATTCTGAAAACAGTACTGGAGAATGGAGCTGACCTGTATTTTGTCATGCAAAGGATTGTTGACTAAGAGAGAATATATGGGATATTGTGTTAAAAAGACGATCAGAATTGTTTCTGGTGCTAATTACAGCTGAATTTCACTGGCTTATATGTAGATGTCTCACTAAGGTGAGAGTTTTTAAAGACAGAAGAAGTCACAATAACAATCCAGTGTATAGTACCCAAACTCAAAGCAGCAGGAAACCTTGCTTGCACAGCAGAAGTCCTAAGCTACTGCCTAGTTTCCTAAGTACAATTTTATCGGAACACAGTCACAATTCTCTATTTATATGTTGTCTGTGGCCACTTTGCCACTTGAACAATGAAGCTGAACAGTGGCAACAGAGATCATGTGGCTTGCAAAAACCTAGAACATTTAATCTCTGTTCCTCTATAGGTAAAGATTGCTGAGACTACTTTGGCAAGGGTGTTCCTGTGTATCACCATAATGCACTTTGTCAGTGGATTGAGTGTGATCATGGAGACAGGAGATGGCTCTTGTAGGAGGAAGGACTCTGAAAAGCTGGTACTAGAACAGAAAGGGATATCTAAAATCAATGAGGAAATCAGCCTGTAAGTTCAAAAACCAAGCAGAGAGTCCTCTGGGCACACAGGGTAATATGCTGTTCAAACATACCCAGAAAGGAGCAGCAGAAAGCAACAGGAAAAACCCATGGTGTCTTATCCAAAGGCCAAAGCATGGCTCCTTATTAATGACAGACCAAGGTTGTCACTGAAGGGAAGGCTTTAACTTTGTTTTTGAGCTATAGAAATGATGTAAGCTAACTCTGGTTTTGGGGGGGTTGTTTCTTGGGGTTTTCTGCCTGTAAACTGATGGCAAAATGGGTTGAGAATGACTATAGTCATTTTAAAATACAAAAAAAAAATTATTATTCAGTTCCAAAACTACTGTTAACTAAATACCTATGAAGCAGCAAAGACCATGTGGCACCACCATTACATGGTAAAGCCTATTTGGGCAGATTTCAAAAGATCAGTGTTGTAGGTCACAGAGAGGTTTGGGTTGAATGCATGTGGATGAGGTCTGAGTATCCACTCCTCCTTTGTCTAAAGCTCTTGTCTCTCATGGGGCATGTATATGTGTACATGTGGGGGAATGCATGCACAAATGCATGTGTCCATGTGTGGTTGCAGGCATACCTGTGTATGTATGTGTGTGTGTGTGTGTGCGCGCGCGTGTGTGTGCATGTATGTGGGCGCGCAGGTACATGTGTGTGTGCATGTGTGTAGCATGTGTATGTATGTGTGTGTGTGTGTGTGTGCGTGTGTGTGTGTATGTAGGACAGAGGTTGATTTCTGAATGCCTTCCTCAGTGGTTCTCCCTCTTTTTCTTCCCAGAGATAGGATGTTTCATTGAACCTGCAGCACACTGATTGGCTAGAGTAAATGGCTAGTGAGTGCCAGGATCTTCTGTCTCAGCAACACCAATGCTAAGATTACCAGTGTGCTCCAGGATCCAAACTCAGGTCCTGATGCTTGTGCAGCAAGCACTTCTATTACTGAGTCACCTCCCTATTCCCAAAGCTCTAGATTTCTCCAGTGGGCAACTAGAACTGAAAAATCACTGCTTTAGAGAAAAGTACTAAAAACAACAAACAACTGTGAATTGTGTATGCCTGGTAATAGTGCAGTCCTGTCAAAGAAAACTTTGTATGCAACATGGATAATGCACAGTTTCGCCCTTCCGTGGCTCTTTACAGTAAGCTCAAAATTATTCAGTCCTAGACAGCTATAAAGTCCTTTTGGGACTTATTGACTGAAACAGGCGTAGATCTCTGTAGGAGTCGGGCCAGCATCAAATGACCTTCAAAGAGTCCAGACAGTCTCCTGATGTTGTTATTTGAATCAACTTGTATTTCATGGACGACCTGAGGGCATTCTTTGGCAGGAAATTTCATAAGTTGGGAATTGAGAGCACATTGACTATGCCCAGACATGGCCTGAAAAATACCATCCCCAGCCCTTGCAGGCCTGCCTACACTGTGGTCCCCAGGAGCCAGTTACCAGAGTAATACGACAATATTATTAGCTATATGTAAGCATGGGGACAGATCTCATAAGCCCCAGGCATAGCCATGACATGAGGTCATATGTGCAGATGTGAACTGTTGAAAGAAATAAACATAAAATTAATCATGATAAAAGAGACCTTATTGCTTAATGGGGAAGATGATTCAGTTTTGTTAGATCATGTTTGAGACAGAACTCTGTGTTTTGAGTGTTACGTTGGAAAAGAAAAGACTGGAGCGTTCACTGTTGTATTCTGAAAATATGAGCAACCACTGTGTACCTAGAAGCCAGCAGCAGTCGGCTGACAATCAGGTTAAAGGTCCTCCGCCACCACTCCTTATGTGCACCTCACCTTGATTGGTGATCGATGTTTTCCTTTAAGAGGAAGAGCCCATTCTCTTCAGGGTTCTGTGTGTTGACTTGAGAATAAGTAGAATAAGGTCCAAACAGGAGGGGAACAACAGATGGAGCTGGGAATGCCAGGAGTGATAAAGACAAAGCTGGAGTTCAGGGAGTGTTCGGATTTCTGCAAAATCTTTGAGAGATGACTAAAAAATTATGTTAAGGTTAATGGTGCATGATAACAACAAAGCCCCAGGTGTGAAAAGGGCAAAATGACTTGTACACAAATTGTTCTAAATCTTCCCCAAAAAGAAAAAAATATAGTTAATAGATTTCAAGATAGTACAAAGGTTATACGGCTACAAATGAAATAGAAGGTTGTATTCAATCCTAAAATTTATTTAGTTTATTTTTCAAGATGGTCAACATAAAAATGGTGTGGCCATGTATTAAAATATAATCTCCTGAGGCTTCCTTTTTAATGTATAGCTTTAGAAATTTAAAAATTGTGAAATTTTTAAATGTAAGAAGTTTTGGGCTTTCATTAAGGGCTAGGTTTGTATACCCCACTGCAACCCTAGCAATATTATGTACAGAGCTAGCAAGCTTCACTTTCACTTCAAAGCCTCGATTTTATAAACATCTCCTGACCAAATACATGTATAAAAGAGTATCCTAGACATTTGGGGAGTAGTTCAGATAAATGGATGCTTATATCATGAAGTATGTGTTAAATACCACTCCATTTTAAAAAAAAAAAGTCACAATACAACAGAGCTACAGTAAGCTGCCATTTCCTCCTAGACCTGTCACTCTTCAGAACTGTCTAGTTGCAGGACATTAATATTCTGCCTTAAAAAATTATAAAACTTTTTTCTCATTACTCCTAAAGGAGTTTTTAGAATTTGAAATTGTATGGTCTGATTTTTCAGACAATGAAATTATAGAGAAAGAGGGGAGAGAGATGGGGGAGGAAGAACTTACTTTATGGGGCATCTGGAGCAGTGAAATGGAGAAAGTGATGAGGGACAGAGGGCTCTGGGTGTTCTAATGGTCCCTGATTTCAGAGATTAGGTCTGGATGGGTAATCAAATGCTAAACAGTGAAATTTGATCTGATGCTATTGTCAAGGAAAGTCTAAGATCTGCTGGGCTAACACAGTAAAACAAAAGTAAAAAAAAAAAAGTAAAGCACTTCCTTTACAACTTTATTTCTGTAGGACAAACTGTGCTCCTATGTGTACCTGAGTAATATGAAAAAATCCAAGTTATTGCCTGGGAAGCCAGATCTCTGCATACTGATTCCTGTTTCCTATGAATCTCTTTGGGGACAGTGGTACTTATTTTTTTATAGAACTGGGTTCCTTTTATCACAATCAAGATATGTGTACCCAAGATATAAAATCCGTTGTCTATATCCACACCCCTGTCTTAGTAATCTGCACATTTGTTGGGCTTATCAGAGAGTGGGTGGATCAGATTCCTAAAGAATACAGTGTGAGTGTCCTGAAGCCAGTGGTTTAAAACAACAATAATGAGTTCTGGCATAGTCCCAGATACTGGAAGTCTGAAATAGGTGTCAGAAAGCCACACTTTGTGTGAAAGCTCCAGGCTCTTTGCCCCTGACAGGACTCAAGATGCCTTCATGCCTCTTAGCTTGTATGTGCACCACCCAGTCTGCCTCTGTCAATGCACACTTTTCCCCCTGTGTCTCTGTATCTGACTGGAAATCCCCCACTGTTCTTAAAGGGGGTCCTTGTGTTGGCCCTACCCTAACTTGTCATGACCTCAGTTCACTGTTCTTAAGGACTGTCGTTGGGTTGGCCTGACACTGACCCTTCATGACCTTTTCATTTGTATCTGCTAAGTCCTATCACAAATGAGGTCACATGCAAAGGTACGAAAGGCCCAAACTTGATCACAGTTTGCTTTGTTTTATCATCTCTTTGGGTGAACAAAACTGAACCCACAATAGAACTTTAAAACATCAATTGGCCTAATACCATTTTAAAAAATTAAATAACTGGGGCATTCACCCTCTGATCTAGATTTCATACCAGTTTGTTTACATTCTCATTAAGGCAACCAAAAATTCAAGAGTAAGCTGAGGAGGAGGATCAACCGACACGAAAATGTGTCTTTTGAAGACTGTTTCCTATTTGCTTGTATATTAAGTCTACCATTTGTGTTCTCATGAAATGTTTGAGGAATATCTTGAGTTCCCATGACTTTAAAGATGCCATTCATTTTTTATTGTTCCTTTTAGTTTAATATGATTTCTTACACTCAGTGACACTCAAAATTGACTCTACTGATAAGCTACTAATCTCACCCCAAATTGTCACCACATATGTGTGTGTACATATGTATGTATCTTTATGTGCATACTCATTCATACATTCCCTATACTTACAGACTGCACATTTTATAGCTACAGATAAAATGCTAATTAATTCCTGGTTCTGGTTTTGTGTTTGTGCATATATGTACTCTGAACAGTGCACACATGAGAACATGGAGAGTTCTCTGTTAGAAGAAGCAGTGAATTGTTTTCTATCACCATGTTCTTGTTAGCCAGCTACGGGAGTGCCATGGGCATTGGGAACATCATCACTGTTTATAAAACTATAAAACTAAACAGAATTGACTTTTGCCACCAAATTTATGGCTATACAGAACGCCCATTTGTTTTTCTCCATCCCATGAATACAAGGAATGTATTTTTCCACTTTTTCCCAAAACAAAGATATTTTTATGTCAACAGAGTGTCTCATTAAATTCATGAGACCAAAGTCCCATAATAACACACATAATTGAGATAACAACCAAGATTTCATTGAAATACTTCATGTTACTATGTCAATTTTAGAAACAAATTTCGGTTACTTGGCATTTTATGAAAAGAGACTTTGAAACTCTGAACTTTTACTTGAGTATATCACTGATACTGCCGACAATCAGAGAATCAGCCTTGGTTAATGTTCCCTGTGGACAGGAACTTTTAGTTGGCTTCTGTCAATGATAGCTGTGAATCTGTGCTTTCTCCAATTTGCAGCTACCTTAATAGAAATCTCATCTTTGGGAATATGACTTCTGAATGTGGCTGTTTCACAGATGTTGTTTGTCATGTCTGGCAAAGTTGTGCTGGGACCAGGAACACACCAATGCTTCCAGTAATGGGGCTAGCCAGTTGAACCAACAACAAAGCACCATGGCTCAGATAATCCCTCTAAGGTCTGCTCTTCTCTCTACAAATGTGAGCTATTGCCCTGAAACATTCCCAGGAATCCCTTTCTTGTCAGAAGCCAACACCTTCTCCTGTGTCCATACCCACCTCTGTCCTCTTGGGGCTTTGCTCCAGCATTTGCCCCAAGTTTCCATACTGTACAAGCTTTCTTCTTTCTAAGCTGATACATTTCTTCAACTTTTAAGTTAGGTTTAGTCCCCCAACTCTTGACAAGGAAAAGGAACAAAAAAAGGAGGGTAAGGAAGACAAAGAGAGTAGAGATGAAGAAAAGAAGAAAGGAGAGGACAGAGGAGGGAGGGAAAAGAGAAGAGAGGAGGGAATAATGGGGAAAAGTGAAGGAGAAGGGAGAGATAGGTGCTCCTGGACATTGTTTTCCTTCTCAATCCACCTTCTAACAAGCAGAAGACTGCCGTTTTTGTCTTTATCTCTTCACATCCCATTGACGATGTATGGCCGCCCCTATAGCTTCCGTGCTCTCAACCCTCTCTTGGAAGGAGTCTCACAAAGGCCACTAGCTCTCTGCTAGCAGCCAGAAGTGAGTCTTCCTCACTGAGTCTTCCTCGCTGAGTCTTCCTCGCCTGCCTTCTTCATGAGGGATGCCATTCACAGTCTTCACCACACATCTTTCTCCTGGGAGTGAATGAGATTTCCCCAGGCCTGAGAAGCAGAAGACAACTTTAAAATGGACTGAAAATATTTTTGCCTTTCTTAGAGAATAAAATACATCTCTAATGGCATTTTAAAAAGATTTTTAAAAAAGTATGCATGTGAGTTGTAATTTCTTACCATTAAAATGAGAAACTTGGCACTTGTAGCAGGGGCCAGTAGTGTATCCTGGTGCTAGATTGCTCTATGGTTGCTCCTTGTAAATTTTCTTTTTCACATGAGATCATAACTCACAGTATCCCACATTTTAGAATGTCTCCTAATGAGACCTATGTGTGAGGCTTTCATTTCTGGGTCAGCTTTCTTGGTGCTCGCAAGTGACAGTCACTTGGAGTTCCAGAGAGGGTCAGTGTGGCAGCCCGCTGAAATGGTTTCATTACGGAGCTCATGTGGGATGTGCTCCATCATTTCAAGTGTCATCGTAAAACTGCTTTCTTGCTGGGAAGTGGTGGGGCACACCTTTAGTCCCAGCACTCAGGAGGCAGCGGCAGGCAGATCCCTGTGAGTTCGAGGCCAGGCTGGTCTACAGAGTGAGTTCCAGGACAGCCAACGCTACACAGAGAAACCTGTCTTGAAAAAAAAAATGAACAAAACAAAACAAAACAAACAAACAAAAAGAATTCTTTCCGTTTTTTTTTTTTTTAATTCACTTCTAGAAAGCTGAACACTAAGCTCACTGGGTAATTGTAGTTAGGACGTAGAGCTTTGAGTATGTGGCTCCCCACAATCTATCAATGGTCCTCAGCCACAGGACCACCACAGATTACTACTCCAAATGTACCTGAAGACTAGAGTGACCTTTGGGAGCTAAGCCTGATGTCCTCTGCACAGCTCTAAGGGAAGAAGAGAAAAGTCAAGAATCAGATCAGAACTTGCGAAGCCAAATAAACAGTTGGGGATTTTTCCGAAGAAGGGGCTATGGTGTGGATGGCTGAAGAATGCTTGAGAAATAGCTGGCCACCTGAAACAGCTGTTCAGCAGGTGTGGAGTGGGGTTGGCTTAGAGAGAGCCTAGGAGCCAGCTATTCATGCATTTGTATAATCATAAAACAATAGTTCAAGATGCAGCGTGCTAGAACAAGCGGTAGAACCTCCCAAATTCATGTTTGGGCTACACTTAACATCAGTCAAAATCCAGGATAATGCTTATTTATAAATGGAATGCGTATGTTAATCCTAAAAAAATGGAACCATCCGTGATAGGATAAAATGTGATAAAAGACATTGCAACATTGTCTCACTAAATTACCTTGAGGTAATGACCACAGCAAGGATTAACTAAATCCCTAAATAGGCAGCTATGAGAAGTGTGTAAGGACAAGATCAGGAAAGGCAAGCACTACAAACCCCAGAATGCTTCTGTGGAACAGCAAGCACTACAAGCCCCAGAATCCTTCTGAGGTGTTCAGTGGCTAAGAGAAACAGGAAGAACATGGGCCTGTAGGGTGCATGGCTAGTTTCTAAATCAGTATTGCTTCTGCAAGCCTGTTTTTTAACCCACATAAACTCAAGACTAGTGTAAATGGTTTTCCTTGAGTTTTAAATTTTGTGAGACTCTGAAAAAGGATGGCATGGAGGGAGAAAATGAGGCCCAAGTCTAAGAATAAGGTTTACTAGAATGTCGAGAATGCATCAGATGAATTTTATCTGAGATAAAAAGAAATACTTACTGAAATGTAGGGATAAATATTCAGATAACTAAAAACAGTGCTGTGCAATTTCCACCTCATTAGTTGCTATCACCACTAACTTTTTAGAAAAGTAGGCAACCTTGTATGGCATTTTCTTAATTAATGATTGATGGGGAGGACCCAGCCCATTGTGGTGGGGCAGTGGGAGGGCCCTCCTGGACAGGTGGTCATGGGTTTTATAAGAAAGCAGGCTGAGCAAATCTTGAAGAGCAAGTCAGTAAGCACTCATCCTCCTTAGCATCTGCATCAGCTGCTGCCTCCAGATTCCTGCCCTTCTTAAGTTCCAGTCTCGAGCTTCCTTTGATGCTGAAGTGTGGTGTGGAAGCATAAGCTGGGAAAACCCCTTGCTCCCCAGTTTGCTTTTAGCCCTGGTGTTTCATCACAGCAATAGAGACCCTAAGGGACCCCTATCACCTTCCACTCAAGTGACCTCTCTTCATTGCAAGGCTTTCACTAAGCTAGGCTGAGTGAACGGAGAAGCACTTTCCCGATCTCATATGTAAAAGTCAGACTGGGTATTGGTAGCATCTTTCTCCTTGTTGTTTGTTTTCTGACTCTACCTTCTGTGAACTGAGAATGGGATGCACCATTCTCCCATCCTCCACCCCCAAGCCTCCATCAGTATTGGTTTGAAACAAACCCCCAGAGCTGACTGCTTTGCTGGCAGAGTTTCAGTACTAACATGTGGTTATTTTTTCAGAGGATTTTTCTTTTCCTTCCTGTGCTCAAGAGGAGCCGTGGAGTGTGTGGGAAACGGCATCTTGACGCATGTATCTGTGCTGCTTGCATATTTCCCTGAGAGATAGTGACCAACCCTTCTCTCTGCACATTATGTTCTAGGAACTTAGGAGGAGAAACATGTCCTGAATATTTAGAGGGCTTTTTAAGACAGTGTTCTTGGAGACATTGTATGTGAAAAAAATACAGAATTCTCTCTGATTGAAGTTAGCATTTAATTCATGTGATGGTACTTGCAGCCACTTATATCCCATATGCGCTGATGTGGTACAAGGCTAAGTGCAAAGACAGTGTTGTTCAGTCACCAGTGCCTGACCAAAGAGCACAGAGAACAAAGTCAAACCATAGAGAGCTGACTCGAACCTTACCGTTTCCATTTCTTTCCAGGCAGGAGAATGAATTGTGCTTTTTTATTTTCAATTTCCAAGTTTTTCAGAACTGTCTGTGAGGATAATCCTGTTGTGTTTCTATTTAAAATTACAGAAGGAAGCATCCTCTTAAGACTCTACTAAATAAAAGAAAGACACTGCTTGGGATTGTTTAATTTACTTTCTATTTACGTAGCAGTAGTAAAAATCACATTTGGATTATATTTTGCTCAGCACACAACAGAATCTTTCAAATAATGAGATCATAATTCTTGTTTTCCCCTTGGATGGATTTTCTAAGTCTGTAACGGATCAACACTTCCAGTCCACACAGAGACATTTGGTATAAAAATACCCAGTTCTTCTTTTAATTTCCTTGAAACAGAAGAACATGAATTTTCAATTATTTGTTAGTAGCAATGGTGACAGGCTCCACTGAAGATCTGTGTGTTCTTATTTATTTGACCTTTCTTTTTCTTTTTCTTTTTTTCCCCTGAGACAGAGTTTCTCTGTGTAGCTTTGGAGCCTGTCCTGGAACTTGCTCTATAGACCAGGCTAGCCTCGAAGTCAGAGAGATCTGCCTGCCTCTGCCTCCTGAGTGCTGGGATTAAAGGCGTGTGCCACCACCATCCAGTTTATTTGACCCTTCAGTCATCAACAAATAATCTCTGGCAGAATTGAATTTTATCAAATAAAATAATGGCAGTTATCAAAGCAAAAGTTGTGTAGAAATGCCATTTCTGTGTAAGTAGTCAGAGAATGGTGAGGAAATGCCTAGGAATGTGTGTGTGTGTGTGTGTGTGTGTGTGTGTGTGTGTATTATCACTAATGTTTTCTACAACATGAAAACTCAATGACTGTCTACAAAGAAGGCTGAGGTGAAACTTTATCAGATAATCAAAGGCCTCTCATAGCTTATGCTGTGTATCTACTTCTGCCAATTGCTTAAATGACAAATTTAGTTCATCCTGAACCATTCAGAGGAAATCACATGGTATGGATTTCTCCATAAAAAAATCAAAAATATATTCTGATCACAGTTCCCTTTCTCTCACCTCCCAGATCCTCCCTGCCTCCTTCACCACCAACTCCAGTGCTTCTTTCTCTCTTTAGAAAACAAAAAAGGAAACAACCAGCATAAAAAATTATTAATAACAAAGAGAATGCATAAGAAACACACAGTACAATAACACAAAATCTGAAATTATAATATATAAACAAAGAGCAGTAAGGCAAAAAAAAAAGCCAAAACAAAGTAACATGAGACAAAAAGTCTGCAAAAATATCACTGAGTTCATTTTGAGTCAGCCATCTACTCCTAAGTATGGGCCTACCCTTAAGAGTGACTTGGATACTCAGTAAGACTCCATCCGAGAAAACTAATTTTTCCTTCGCAAGTGGATGTTAATTGGAGATAGCTTCTTGGTTAGGAATGGGAGCATCTGTCCACTTTCTTCTCTAGCCTTATGAATTTAATGAAGATGTGGCCCTTGTGAGGTAGGAGGAGAGCTACAATTGGAGAGCTAAAAAAAATCAATTTTTCTCATCTTTTCATACAGTTTTGCAAAATACTGCAGTGAAGACCCAGAAAAGAATTGGTGGAAAAAGAGGCAATTTAGGAAGATAGATAGATAGATAGATAGATAGATAGATAGATAGATAGATAGATAGATGTTACAGGAGGAGCAGGCCTGCTTTTCGTTCTGGCCACCCAGCTAGCTTAATCCCCAAAATAATCACACAGAAAATTGTATTAATTAAATCACTGTCTCACCCATTAGTTCTAGCCTCTTATTGGCTAACTCTCACATCTTGATTAACTCATTTCTATTAAATCTGTGTATCACCATGTGACTGTGGCTTACCGGCAAGATTCTAACCTACGTCTGTCTCAGGCAGGAGATTCATGGTGTCTGCCTGTCTGTCCTTCTTTCCAGCATTCAGTTCTGTCTACTCCGCCTACCTAAGTGCTGCCCTATCAAAAGGCCAAGGCAGTTTCTTTATTCAACCAATGAAAGCAACACATAGACAGAAGAACCTCCTACACTAGATAGATAGATAGACCAGAAAGATAGATAGATAGATAGATAGATAGATAGATAGATAGATAGATAGATAGATAGATAGATAGATAGATAGATAGATCTAAGTAACAATGGGTGAGGAGAGGGACACTTGTAAAAGTCAATTCAACTGCCTTGTATGTATTCAGTTTACAATGGAGTTCCCTCCTTATTAACCCATTCTAAGCAGAAAGCATCTAAAATTGGCAATAATGTAAGTTGAAAGTGTATTTAACAATCCGTCATTGTTTAAATATGAAATGTCCCACACACAGTCATATGTTCAACTTTCACAACAAGCACCAATTTGGTTAGTTATTCAAAATGTTAGGATTTGGGGCCAAGATGAAGAAAGCAGACCTCTAGGCCTCGATCCTTGGTGGCTTTTCCTTGCCTTGGTGCTTTTTCTCTTCTTTCTCCCCTCCCCCTCCTCACTTCCCCCTTGCTCCCTCCCTCCCTCCACCCCTCCACCTCTCATTGCTGCCATGATGGGAACTGTCATGCTTTAGGAGCCTCAACATTGTCAACATCATGGACTAAAACCCTAAGTAATGACAATTTTTTCTCTTGAGTTGATGTGTGGCCTATTTGGTCGCAGAATTGAGCATGGGCTAGTATACTCCACAGCCTCATAGCTAGCAAAGTCACCCACAGCAGAGGTAGATGTTTATCTTGTAGAAGCATGGATGACTGGGGACTGTAGCTCATGTCTGCTCCTCAGCACCTTCGTATAAGCTCAGCACAGGAGAAAGTGAAAATTCAAAATTCACCCTGTAGTGTCTATTAAATTTGTACAACTGTAACCATGAAAAGTCGTTAAGGAAAAAAAATGTCTTGACTTCAGAACTGCATGCTGGTCTCTCACTGTGCTATGTGCCAGTACCGAAGCAGAATCCCAAACCTATTTTAGTAATAACCCAGCTATCCCCTCATATTACACCATTCATGTCAATGCATCCATTCCATCCATCACGATTCCGCTAATTTCCCCATTGCTGTGATAAAGACCTTCAGCAGAACAATTTAAGGGCAGAAGAACTTACTGAGGCTTGTGTTTTCAGAGGCTTCAGGTGAGAGACTTTGGGCCATCTTGGCCAGATGCATTGTTCTTAGTCTGTGCGAGGTGGCGCATCCTGGCAGTGGGAGGGTGCCCGAAGCTGCTTACAGGAAGAAGAAAGAGGGGAGGAAAAGCTACAGCGGAAGGAACCTCCAATGACCTAGCTCCTCCAGCTGGATCCAGCATGTTTCCACAGCTCCTAACCTAGCACCAGCAGCTCGGCACACACTGCCCACACTTGAGCCTCTGGGAAGAATTTCATGCTCACACCATAACACCAAACTTATTCGATTTTAAGGGTCAGATGTAATGTTATCTTCTTCAGAAAGCTCAGCCAGCACAAACAGGAGCATGTTACACCAACAAAAGTTTTGTTTGTGGAGGGGGTTGTTGCTGATGTTTTGGTAGAACTTTAGCTCTAAGCTCATTGTACTTTGGTTGGCTGTTTGTGTATGAGTCTGCCACAGATAATATAAACCCCTTGAAAGAAGAAAGAATTCGTTTATTCTTTTCTATAGAGTACAGTATCACTGATCTAATAACCACTCAACAAAGAAAGAAAGATACTCACCGACAACTTCATCTCTTAAATCAGGACTAAAAAACGAAAAATAGGTCAAATTTGCTCTAAGATCAATTTAAACATTCATGAAGAAAATGAAGACTTCAGTGGTAAAGATTCTATCTGCCAGTGAACACGTACAGGAAATGTAGCTCCCTGGCTTATCATTTAGCATTGTCTACAGCTACACTCTCCCTGGCTCTCTACTTAAGAAGCCCAGGCTAGAGAAATGGCTGGATGGTTAAGAGCATCTACTACTCTCAACTACCTGTAACTCCAGTTCAGAGGAACTGACGCCCTCTTCTGGCCTCTGAGAGCTTCTTCACGTATATGGTTTGCCTGCATTCACACTGGTTCACACACATCCTCGTGAATAAATAAAAATAAAGAAGGAAATCTGTAACTCTTTAAAAATCAAAAAGAAACCTAGGAAGTCACCTACTTCTAATATCGCTAATCTCAGAACATTTTTCCATTAGCTCAAAAAAATTACATAATCTGAAATTCTTCTTGTTCTGATTTACTTTATGATCTGTGTCTTTCATAATTAAGCAATGAAAATAATAGAATTTTGTCACTAGGCAATATTTATCTACTAAGAAAAGAGATTCTGAATAGTTTTATGTCACATCTTGGGAAAATACAGGATGTTATTTTTATGCATCAATTCAACCCCCATTAAACATATATTCTATGTATACACCATAAAACATTATTTCAAGGACACCTGCATCCTAGATTTGAGTTAAAAAACCATGTAATTCCCTTCTTAAGTTCTCTAACTCATATCACTTGTCAGTTATCTGTCGATTTGTACATATGTAAATCTAGCTTCTAAGGACTGCCACCGGTACAGATAACATAGAGTACTCAACTGCACAAGAGACTCTGTGTTGTCAACCACTTAAATAACAGTTAGAAGACACAAGAACTTGTATTCCCTTTCATGGGCACAAAGTCTATGTTTTCTGAGAAAACTGGCTGAGTCTTTCTATCTTGAACTGATAATTAAATGATTTACTCTCATGGTCTTCATTTCTGGTTAAATGATCTTTTCTTTATAATAATGAAACAAGTCACCACTTTTGAAAATCAATGACATTTTACTCCAGGAAACTTATCATTTATTTTTTTACATATTCACTTCTTCCAGCAATTCTTTTTGATGATTATTAATCAAAAGAAGAAATCACCAGCTTTACATTATTAAACTTTTCATATACGTTTCCTCCTGAACAGTTTTTATAGACTATTTCAGAATTCACTGGGCCTCAATACAGTGAATAAGATTCAAAATTATTGTTGATTAACTAACAAATTTTTAAATTCAAATATTTAATAACCATCCACTTAATGTCTAGTAATCTATAAAAATCAAAATTTCTACATAAAGAACCATAAACTACTGCTATGGAATTTTTACTTCTGGATAGAAAAGAACTTTTCTACTTACCAGCTTGAGAAACAACCAAGATACATCAGCAGAGAAGAGCAAAGTTCCCTTTCATGTGCTAAAGAGATGCTTAGGTAGAAATTTGGGTTAAGAGTTACTACCACATTGAAAAATAAAACAAAAGCAGTAACAACAAAAAAGGAAAACATGGTTTATTTCATTATGCACAAGATAAAGGCAAACAAATACATCGTAACAATCTCAGAGAACTTAAGGAGGGATAAGCTCAATATTTTGCAAGCAAAAGGACATTCTTATCAAAACATATTATGCCACAACGTTTGTTTCTGTGTTTTTAGCACAGTTCTATAAGGACACACACACAATGAATGCCCTCTTTCTGGCCAACAACAGGTAAATGCAAAAAATTCTTTACCATCCAGAAGTGAAAGTTACATCACACAGTTTATCCTTTCTTTCTTAGAAATTTTGATTTTTATAGATTACTTGACATTATCTAGATGCTTATTGAATATTTAAACTTATAAACTTATTATTCATTAATCAAAAATAATATTGGATCTTGCTCTCTGTATTCAGTGACTTCTGAAATGAATTGAAAAATTGATCAGGAGGCAAAGTGAATGAAAAGCTTAGTGCTGTAGATGGATGATTTTTTCATTTGATTAATAATCATCAAAAAAGATTGCTGAAAGAAATAGGTATGTAAAAATAAATGACAAATAGATACACGATAAGAGTCCTGGAACAAATTGTCATTGTTTTTGGAAGTGATGATTTTTTAAATTATTAATAAATAAAAAATCACTTAACTGGAAATGAGGACCACGATGGAAATTCATTTTGGTATTAGTCCATGCTAGAAAGATCCACCCAGCTTTCTCAGGAAACAAAAAGAAATAAGAGCTCAAATTAGGGTGAATTGTCTTTCTCATATAAGCAGGTATGTGTTCCCCTACGAAATGAAACCACCTAGATAGGAACTAGAAAGATACATGGCCTGAAATCAAGCATATTAGCCTATCTGTGACATGTTAATGACACTCATATATCTGTTTATGATTGGACATTATGTTTATGTCTTCCCTCCTCCCTCTTTTCCTTCTTCCCCTTTCTCGGGCTCCTCCCCTCTTCCTCCCTCCTTCACCTCATTTACCTCTTCCTCTTAATACTTTTTGTACATATGTGTACATGTACATGCTTGGATATGTGAAGTCTGGAGGTAAAAAATAAACATATGCTAACATATGTGGCCCACATTTTATCCCTGCTCTCTCCTTTCTTCCTATTTGTGTAAATATAAGAAAGTCCAAATAAATTTTTGGACCAATGGGAAGGCTCTAGAGGGAGAAATAGTTGCTCATGAGTGGCCATCAATGTATTCTCTGGGCCTTCTTTTCTTACACACCCACCATAAATCTTCACTATAGTACAAGTCAGTCTAAAAACATTTGGCCTAAAATAATTAATGACCACCTGACTATTCAAAGAAAAACATGAGTGTCAGTATGTAGATTGAAGAGGACTCATTTCTTTTTCGAGGATTGTCACTAGTTTAGCAAATTCAGAAACTGAACTTCAACATGTGGAAGATCAAATGGCATACAAAAAAATGAAAATACAGCTGGAAGTGTGGCTCAGCACTCGCCTGGCATTTTTGAAGCACAAGGAGACAGAGTAATAAAGAAAGAGAGAAGAAATAAATTTTTCGAGATGTTCTTCATGGGAATGCCTCTGCTTTTTATTAAGAGCATATTCCCAGTTCCCATCCCCTAAATTATCCATCCAGAATCTCTAGCATAGGACCTAAGAATCTACATCTCATTAATAAACTGGTAATTAGTTAATCATTTTAAGATTGTTAAATATACTGCAATGTGCAGGGCACCACACAGCAAGCACCTATTTGTCCAGGATTTGAGGCTATGCATCTGAATAACAACTTCTGTTTATAAAAGACTTGGTCTGAATTTTGGTCTGAATTGTTTTGATTTCATCGTTAAATGAAGTTCCTGGGTTAGTTTAGCATGTGGTCCCACTTTTCTCTACTCCCAAAGGAAACAGCTATTTGGAATTATCTTAAATGTTTGTATTTTGTATACCTTCATTCAGTAAACTGCATCTTTTATATATGTTTTAGGTTTTTCTATTTTGATATTAAATCACGTCAACTAATACTGTTTTTGGCTTTTTGTTTTCTTAGCATTCACAGATGCTTTGGAATATCATTTACATATTTAATAAGAAGTGAGTTTTCTGTTTGTGTGTGTGTATATATATATAGAGAGAGAAGGAGGGAGGGAAACAGTTTTTCATAGCAAGTTCTTCAATTTTATCTCTAAAACTTTGAAATGTATTTCCTTAGCTCATTATTTGGTTGAATACTTTAAGTTTCACTAAGTAGATGTTGCAAGGCATGAGCTACTGTTTGGTTTAAAAATACATATCATCAAATGAGAATATTTCTCTTAGTCTATTAAATGTGCCATCCAACCAGTCTTTTGGATATTACTCTTAAAATTACAAATGCAGACTCTTCTAAGTGATGTGTTATATACTCGTCTACTAATCTCGTTAAACCTTACTTTCCCAGACAGTGTTTGATTTTGTCACTCACGTCTCACCAAATGGCATCAGGGTTTAGAATAGAAAAGCAATGCCATAACCATATTCTTTTTATGCCTTTGAGCTAAAAATATTCAAAGGCAAATATTTAAAAAAATGGATGTAATTTGTGAGAAAAAAAACTATAAGCAACAGAAGGATCAAGAGGACACACTGCAGCTCAGCGCAGTCAGGAAGCAATACACTGATGAAGATGACAGTGCACACTTAATAGATGTCCATCAAAGTCCAAGTCGCCAGACATGAGGGCACCTTCTCATTTCAATGAGGATGTTCAATCATTGCTTCAAAAGCTTCAGAGTGTATCAATAAGGGTACACACCAAAATGTATTTTAAATCACTCAATATTTTAAAGAAAAAGATTGGAAAGGGATTTTGAGGACAAAGGATAAAAAGTGTTATGGATATACTAAAAATATATGTTTATTCTTTCGGAATTTCTACACAAATACAATGTATTTTGTTCCTATCTATCCCTTACCCCCATCTTACTACTCCAAGACATCTTGCCTCCACATTTTCCTCCAAACCTCCTGCCCTGTTATGATGTAAGATTTCCCTCTGTGTACTGTGATTACCACTAATTAATAAACAACAGAGGCAGGTGGGAAAAACTAAACGGAATGCTGGGAGAAAGAAGGCAGAGTCAGAAGATGCCATGTAGCTGCTAGGAACAGACGAGGCAGGTGACGATACACAGATTAATAGAAATGGACTGAATAAGGATGTAAGAGTAAGCTAAAAATATGCATAAGATAATAGACCAAGCAGTGTTGTAATTAATATAATTTCTATATGTTATTATGGGGCTGGGCAGCCGGGAACAAACAAGCGGCCTCCTGCAACACTGTTAATTTTTTATGACTCACTGAGTCTGACTAGTATTGCGTTTTCTGTATGTGTCCTGAGTACTTAGCAAGGTTTACCATGCCAGGCATGAATTCTCACATATGGAGAGGACCTCAGACAATGACCTTCCTGCTACTCCTCCTGCACTAGTGGACTTTCATGGCTGGGATAAGGCTGTTGATGACTATTTTCTCTCATTGGCTGGCATTGCACTATAAAAACCAGCCAGCAGGAAGGACGCTTATTCGACAGTAACAGCGTTATTATTCCACAACTTGTGATCTAAGCGTGTGATGTCTTCAGCAATCAGGTCTTAACCATAAAGTTTTGGTGGACATCCAAAAATAATGTTAATACCTTTATTATTTTAGGCATCTCTGAGATTCTCTCCCTGATCAACACCATTAGGGAAACTGGCCCATGACTGGTCCTGGACTTTTTATTTGGCAACCTATTGCCAAATATGAGGCACATTTACTATCCTCACACCCATGTAGACTAACTCCATTTAAACTCCTTGTTAAAATAGTACATGCTGTAGAAGAGAACTTACTACTCTTATTTAGATAAATTGACATGAGGAATTTTAAATGTGTCTATAATAAAGTTTTTGTTGTTAATCAACATTTAGAGTGATCACATATTCACTGTAGGAATTTCAAACAATTCAAGAAAGTGTATAGATAGATTCCCTGCCCCCTCCCCAATTCCTCATATACAGCATTCAAGATGGATAGTTTTCCAGTTTGGTTTGGGTTTTGTTTTTTTTTTAAGTTAGCATTACAGAGGCTAGAGAAATGGCTTAGCCATTAAGAGCACTTGTTACTTTTCCAGAGGATCTGTGTTTGACTCCCAGCACCCACATGGAGGTTCACAACTCCACTAGTTCAGCTTTAGGGGATCCAACACCTTCTTCTAACATCCAAGGGCACCAAGCAGGCAAGTGAAACATAGCCATACATTCTAACAAAACGCTCATACAGGTAAAGTCGTAAAATAAATATTTTATTTTTTTAAAAAAAAATTAGCTTTACAAAATAATGTAAATACAAAATTAATTAATGGACTCATAAATTAATCCAAATAAAATGAATACTTTATCCTTTCATTCAGCAAGCATTAATGTATGCTGAGTTGGGCAGACAACTGTTCCCTGGCTCTTGGACTACTTAAGGGAGGTCAGGTCCTGATACCACCTGGCAGGGCTGACATTCCACTTGGGGGAGCAAATGAGGCAATAATAAACAAGTTGAAAAGTATGCTGCAAATCTCCCCTCCTGAGAAAGATACCTCCTTCCATTTGCTCAGTCTTCCTCTCATGAATTTTGGCTTCTAGTAGCTGTTGGCTTTCATTTCTAATCCAGTTACGTTCTAGTGCTCAGGTGTTGTATTGATTTTCTCATTCCTTTTTCTTTTTTTCTACTCCAGTTTTAAATGACTTTTAGCAGAGAACAAGCTTGTTCTTAGATTTATCATTAGGAGCTGAATTCTTTGATTGGCAGCAATAGATTATCAAGTTGTCAGGCTATTTATTCTCCAGGGTTTTCAGGGCATAAGCCCTCTTTCTTTGCACCATGAGCATTTTGTTTTGCTGTTGTTGTACTGATGCAAGGGCCAGGATATCAGTCGCAGTGCTGTCTAGCACATGTGATAGCAAGTATTCTTACTTTGCTCAATATAGAAATATTTCCTTGCTTCAAAATTAGCCTCAATGCTTCCCCACGTGGCTGCATCTTACTCAAGTTAAGAACACTGCCTTCTAAGTCCTTGTTAGTGAAGGCAGCTTGTAATCTTTTTTTTCTGTTTTTAATCATTAGCAGGTGATTTAAAGCAGATTTGGAATGTTACAAATACCCAATCTGGCATTTGTTTGTTTTCCTTTTCCTTTTAATTTATTATAAGGATTCATAGATTTCTTACTTTGGAATTCCTCTGAATTAGAATCTAATTCCAATCATCCTCATTTTTGTCCAAAGGTCTTTCTGTGTAATCTGCAACAGTCTTCACCAGGGCATGTAGGAAATACAGCCGTGGATGTGGTTAAAAACAGAATGTCTTGCTTGACCTTGTCTACACCCTGAGAGAGGTAGAAATTTCCAGGGTTTATAGTGGCTTTCAATTGTATTTTAATAAATAAAGACTGCCTGAAAGTCTAGAGTTAAACAGTCCTGCTGGTAAGCCTTACAGACCAGGTTTTGGTAACACACACCTTTAATCCCAGTTTAAAGAACTGGATAGTTGGTTGGCTGGTTGGTTGGTTGGTTGGTTGGCTAGCTGGCTGGCTGGCTGGCTAGCTGGCCGGCTGGCTGACTGGCTGGTTGAATTGAGTTCTTCATGACAGGTTCTTACTATGTAACCCTAGTTATGGTTGAACTTGCAGCCCAGTGTGGCTCCAAACTGTCAACCCATCTGTCATGGCCTCCTAGGTGCTTGGACTCCAGACTATACTGCCATTCCTAGTTCCCATCTGGCAACTTTAAATGACAAAGTTGTCTGTCTTCTATCACCTGTTATCACAATATTGGCACGTACGTTGTTAAAGACATTACACAAAGAACAGGGGACTGAACGGTGTATGCCTGGCAAGGAGGATGGGTTTCATTTACTTCCTCAAAGTCGACCAACATTTCTTATTAAAAAAACAGAGTGAAAATCAAAGTTGTCATCCTTAACTTGCCTGGAAATGCTGACAGAGGGGAATTACATTATCTCCAACTTCTGACTGTCATTTCATATGAAAGTCTTCACTGCTCCCAAAAGGAAAGAAATCAAACAGGATTAAATGACTTTCTAGTTCTTTAAACAGGATATTATTTTAAGAAAGGAAAGTCTAGAAAGAGGGATTTATTATCAAATGAAATATATAACACTCATATGAGATTCCATACTACTCCAGCTGGCTTCAGATCAAATAGTTCAGGGGGAAATAGAGCCAAGACTATAGCTGAAAGGTCCCTTTCTTTTATGGGGGAGCAAGGAGGATCACTGGCCCAGAGGAGCCAGGAAGAGGCATGCGGAACTGAAGACAGTGTCTGGGCCAGCGCCTTGAATTCAGAATCAGGAAGTCGTGGTTCTATTCCTGGCCCAGCCTTGCATTGATTATGGCTATCTGCAGGAGGCTGAGGCTCCCTGACAAGCTATGCATTCAGTCAGTGTTGGGTCTGCTCTGCCAAAAGACCATGATTTGGAAGAGTTGGCTGTTTTCTTGAATTTTTTTTGTTCTTTTCCACATGCTTGGCATTAGAACAGAGCCAGTGTGGGCTAGAGGAGACATTTTTCTCTGGACTTTATATTGTCTTCAATCTGTAAGATGTCTGGCAGTGGGTACCTCCTGCCTACCACCATGTGTGAATGCTCTCCAAATTCTGCTGTTTAATGAAGAGCATTTGGGGAAGGAAGCAACAGGGTTGTCTTCCCTGGGTAGAAGGAAAACATCGGGGAGATCTCTCTCGGTTAAACCTAACAGGTTCAGGGACCTCTGGGAGACTTGTATCTTCCCAGACACCATCACAATCAAAGTACCCTCATTGCTGCCCACAGGCTAAGTGGAAATAAAGATCATAAATAAATGGATTTATCTTCCAGCATAAATACAGAGCATCATTTTCATCATGGACAACAATTTGCATTGAATGGAAGTTCTGTCCTCATCTGACCTTTGTCTGGTCTCTACTAACCTGTGTCCGAAGGAGATAGAACTAAAACCTCTGTAGCAACAGCAAACAGTAGCTACACTTTGCCAATAACTGGTTACGGTCTCAAGACAATAGGATGTTTCTATTTCTGTCCTTCCTGGGTACGGACTGGGGTAAGGGGACACATACCTCACTCATGACTCTAGTTCAGTGCAAGCAGATAAGTACTTTGTCCTCACGGGAGACAAAACCACTCCGGCTTTTCCTGCAGATGTATGTTCTGAACATGCACTAGGTCCTACACTATTGAGGATATGATAGCCCTTGCTGGTCCCCATGGACACAGAACACATATGGCAATATATTTAATTCCTGGCACCAATCATGTACTGGATCATTGACAGAATTGTTCATATCCATAGAAGAGTAAAAATAAATAGTGAGATAATTTGGAAATAGGTCCTATGAGAAATGACTTCAGGAAGCAAGGAGTGTGGGTCCAGCCCAGGGGTAAAGCATGTGTTGGCATGGACTTCACCCTGGCTTGATTCTCAACACTCTCCTGACTCAGAGAAGGAGACAGTGGAGGTTTCACCTAGAAGAACTATAAAACAGTAGAGTTCTCCAAATATTTGAAAGATAACTTCATGGGATAGATAATGCTTATTCTGCCTCAAACTAGGGCAAAGTTTCTTAACCAGTGCATTGCAAGCCCCTTGGCATCCATCTATCTCTAAAAAAAAAAAATTTACATTACGATTCATGACTAGCAAGATTAAAGTTATGAAGTAGCAATGAAAATAAGGTTATGATTTGGAGGTGACCACAACATGAGGAACTGTATTCAAGGGTTGCAGCATTAGGATGGTTGAGAATCATTGATCTAGAGGAAGAACCTAGGACATTAGAAAGGGATAGAGATCACTTTTACAACATCCCAAAAATTTTAGCTGCCTAAGTGTGAAGTAGATTGTGTCTTAGAAAACCTATTTACTTAGAAAAGTAAATAGCACACAATGTAACCTTGCAAACTTACACTGAATGATTACTGGGTACAAACTCAGACAAAATGACGTCAAAGGTTCTGTGTTTCCACATCCCAATGTTATACTTTGACTTAATAAAAGTATAAATATAAAACATTGCCTTAATGAAGCATAAGGAACTTTACAAACAACATATAAAGCAAAGAAGGCAGACTTGGAGGGAAAAGAATAATTAACAAAAGTTGTATACACTGTACTTCCCTTGGCAACAGGAACAATTGTTATGGAAAACAGGTACACAAAATAAAAATAATTTAAAGGTATTGTTTCAACTTCTGTAGGTTGCCTAAACTTTAATTAATTCCCACTGTTTAACCATCAATATTTTCATTCAATACTACCTTCCTCCTGCTGGTCCCCAGCCTCTGTTCCTGCAGACCCAATCAATACAGCAGCTCATAAGAGCAGGGGTAAGTCTGAGCCTCCTCCTTCAGCTCTGCCCCTGGTCATGTCTAGATGATAGTGTGGAATCAGTCCAAAGAACGTTACACCACAGAGAACCAAATGTGGCAAATGGGCACTTTGTTTTTAACCTGAAAAACCAGTTGGGCGAGATTTACCAACTTATACTGTGTGTCCATCCCTGCCTAAAGAAGAGAAACTACATTGCTCTCTTTTTAAATTACAAAGTTTCAGGTTTCTTTGTGGCATTTTCTTTACACTTACTTTTGCTTGGAACCTATCCTCCTCTCCCATTCTTTGTCCCCATCTCTTCTATATCCCTCTACTCTTAGTATTGTTGCTTCCACTTCTGCAGGTTTTATTGCCCTCCCCTCTCCCTCAAAGCTTCTTCTGGCTCTTGTTCAGCTCATTTCTGTTTCCCAGCCTGCACCTATCCTCATTCTCTAGTGAATTAGAGTAGCAACAAGTATATAGTATGTGGTATCTCTGATGTAGGAGGTATGACAGGAATGACATAGCTGAATCACATGGGTGCTTTCGTTTACGCTTTTTGAGAAATCTCCACCATGATCTACCGTGGCAGATTTAATTCACAACCCTTTACAGTGAATAAAGGGATCATTTCTCCCACATCCTCACCAGAATTTGTTGTCATTTCTTTTCTTGATGATAGCCACACTGATTAGGGTTAGATAGACCCTCGTAGTTTTAATTTGTGTGTCTGTAATAACTGAGGATGCTGAATCCTTTTTTAAAAAATGTTTACTAGTCTTTTGTGAACTCTGTGTTTAGTTCCATAGCCCACTTTATTGTTGGAAGATTTGGCTTTTTTGTTGTTTAGTTTTTAGCTTCTTTGTGTATTCTATAATAAATAAATAAAGATAGATAGATAAGTAGATAGACAGGCAGACAGACAGACAAAAGGCAAAAATTATACACCATTCTGTGGCCTGTCTATCCACGGGGTTGTTTCTGTTGCTATACATTGGATTTTTAATCTCATGAAGCCCTCCTTGTTAGCTGCTGATCTTATTATTTCACAGTGAAAGTCAAAATATGTATATTTTCTTATAAATAGCCTGTCATTTCTTCATAATCTATATGCCATATATGCAGTTTAGACCTCAGCATAAGAAGGTTAGAACTAGGAGACAGACCTTGGGATAAAGGCACTTATTGATCATGTGACATAGCTGAGCATCAAATGTGTTTGACGTTCCAAATACCTTTCTTTGCCAATATTTGAAAAAAAAATCAAAGCACTTATAAAACAGTGCATCACTCCCCGTGTCCCCATGATGACCTTCCCTGCACAGAGTAAGTTCCCCTCTTTACAGTGGCCTTCCAAACAGAACCCGCTTCATATGATGACCCTTGCCCCATTCCTTCCTCACCTCCACCCTCCCAACCCTGGTCTTGTTGTTGACCGGTTTCACTGCAGTCTCAGTACCGTTGCATCTTCCTTCCACTTGGAACGCTGCCTTCCTGTCTCTCCACTGCCTCTCCTCTCGCTGCTCTGTACCTCCACCTCCCCCCTCCCTCCATCCTCTGTCTCTGCCTTTGCCCCTATCATCTTCTCCTCTTCCCATTCTGGTTTGACTCTCAACTTCAACAGAAAGCATTTTCCTGATTCTAATACATGATATTAACAAATTATATGTTAATTATATTTTACATGTTAGTATAATATATTAATATGTTGTATGCTAGTTAATGTGTTATATTCTAAATGTATATTAATATTATGGACATATACATGTGGACAGGAACACCGTAGTTTTTTATTTCACTATCCTATTTTTAAGTTCCTACATGAGTTTCTACTTAAAACTATTTATGAATCTGCTGATTTTCGTATCCCTAGGGATGATTAAAACATTCAGGACAAGAGGAGTCTTCTCTTCTCTGCTGATGGATATTCAGCTCCTTTAATGATGTCTGACTTAAAACAGCTGTAATGATAATAAAAAAGGAAAGATAGATGTGTGGAGGCAAATTTATCACATTGGCCTTGAATTGAGGGAGTGAAGTTATAGAAATCTTGGACTCATGAGTAAATAATTTAATGTAATAAAATTCTTCTTCATGGACAATAGTAAAGGAATGAAATTAAATCTCCATTAAAGACATGAAAAAGTTCAGAATCTGCAATGAACTCTTGTATTTTCAGGCATAAACTATTTGCTGTAGTCTGGCCCTGGATATATGAAAAAGCAGAACTTCATGAGATGTTAAAATTTGAGCTTTAAAATTAAGTATAAGGATATTTATACAAAGCATTGGATTTTTAATCACTCTATATTGGGGAGTTTTATGCATGCATGGCATAAAAGCTCCTGACATTTCAGAGTGACAGTAATGGATGGTGAGTGAGGAGGTATGCATGGAGGAGAGAGGAAAGAATTAGGACTCATTGTCTAAGAGAATATCAGAGGGCAAGGCTGTTTGGTTTTATCCTTTGGGCAGATCACTGAAATAATTTGATGCTCAGCCAATGAACATAGAACATATTTTTAGAGTATAATCTCAGTGTCCAGTTCATTCAAAGACAAATTGTTTCTGAGACCATCGCTGATGGGTTGCGGATGTACTGCTGTATCCAACTTTAACTTAGTAGCTGGAAAAAATATCAGCTTTTATTTTCCAAGGCTTGCATGTTAGTATATCTTGGCTGTATTGATCTCACCACTTTTCCTTAAAATGTGTTGCTTCTGTGGTGTATAACTTAATTCCATTGCTGCTAGGTAGAAAACTTGAATCTTTGTCCTTGAGAATATTACAACTGAGATATGCATGACCACCAATGAAAGCCACATATGGACACAAGATGCACAAATCTTCACCTTCCCAAATCTATCTTTGGCTCAAAATAGAAGGGAAATATATAAGAAATAAATCTGAACAGTAATTAAGGGATTTGAAGACTCTGTAGTAAGACTTTTCCTTTTTTTTTTTTGAGAACTTGCAGGTAAATTTGATGCAATGATCTGTAATATTTTCAGAATGTTATTTCAGGCTATAAGCAGGAATTCACCATGAAGATATCTGATTTGTATATAACAAAATTCTGTATCATTATTGAGTAAAAATTTAAATGTTAAGATTTCATTCTTGCAAATATGGACAATTTAAACCTAATAAAAAGTTGGTGATTTTCTGTCAGTCATTAAATGTTCCTCAAGAAAGGGACAATGAAACTAAATCAAATTATAAGAGCTGCATGGTTTCCACAATAAATTCCAAAAATCTCAGTTTAATTTCAAAGTAAATCTGCTTTTATGGGGGAAAATAGCCTTTTTATTTTATATTAAGCTTTTAAACCAAGGAAAGTTCATTTTCAAAAAATAGCTTATCTAGCTTTGATTGGCTCTACACCTGTGTATTTATGGGTAGCAATAACTTTACTGAGTGAGTTATCAAAAAATAAAATTAAAAATTTATAAAAAGAGCAAGACTGCACATGCCCTTAATCCTAACACTCTCCTAGGGATGCAAATGCAGGTGGGTTTTTGAGGACCAGACCAGACAGGGCTACATAATGAGACCTTGTCTCAAAACAAGGAAAAACAAACAGAAAGATATGAAATTGGTAATGGGAAGTGCTTTGGATAATATGGGGGAATGGATTTGGATGTTATCATATTTTATTATGTATAACATTCTCAAGAATGAGGAAAAACGAACAAATGATTTATCTAATATTAGCTCAAGTGATGGTTTACAAACCATTAATTTGACAAAACTCACCTGGAAGAAGGGACTCTGGGCATATGTGTGAGAGATCACCTTGATGAAGCTCACTGAGACAAGAAGACATGCCCACTATGGGTAGCAGCATTCCCTAGGCAAAGGTCCTGGACTGTGTAGCAGTAAAGAAAGTACTCCGATCACTGGCCTATGTGCACTGATTCATTACTCTCTGTTCTTGACTATGGATGTATATGACTATCTGCTTCAGAGTCCTGATGCCTTGACTTCCTGCAATGATGGATTGTAAACTAAAATGAACCATTTCTCCCCTCAATTGCTCTTGTCAGCTTATCACTGTAACTAGAAAAGAACTCAAGGAGACTCTTGGATAAATTTAAGTTAATTAAATATTTATTTAACCTCTGAAAGATTGTGCTCTGTATCAAAAACAATCTATTTTAGCTTTTAAAGAAATATACTTATAGAATTAGATTCCTGTTTAAGGAATACGCCTATAGAATTAGCTTAACCCATGGTGTCCCTGGTCCTGGGAGGAGCTAAGAAATTTAAAAGTACTAAAATCAATGCCTAGGGTTTGAAAGGTGTCTCCGTTTGTAAACAGTGTCAGCCACATGAACCTTGGGACCAGGGTTCAGATTCCCAGAGCATGTAAAAAACAGGGGTGGCAGCAAAATTCTGTAACCCCAGGTGAGGAATACAGAGACAGGTGTACCTGTAAAGTTTATTGGCCAGTCTGCCTATCAAAATTGCTGTGCTTCATGTTCAGTGAAAGACCAGGTCTCAACAAACAAAGGTGGAGAGGCACTGAGGAATATATACAATGTCCATCTTAGGCTTCCACACTCAGCTACACCCACGTACACATGTTCCCTCACACATATATGTATACATCCATATTAACGAGTCCACACACCACACATACAGATAAAAGAGGGGGGGAGGAGATGAAAGGAGAGGAGAAGGGAGAAGAAGAAAGGAGAGAGGAGGGAAGAGGAGAGGAGAGGAGAAAAAGGAGAAAGAAGAGAGGAGAGAAGGGTCCCAAACAAGACAAAAAGTCAGACTCATGTTCATTATGTCCATCATTTAGTAATAATTGTTGCCAAATCAAAACCCGAGCATAGCATCCTCTGTGGACATATCCAGGGCTCATTATAGCCTTGTTTTCCCCACTTCAGTTTGGCCATGAGCTCTCCTTTTAAAGTCAATTCTCCTCGAACAAATTTCACAGAGATATGGGAAACTGGCAGCCTGAGTCGTGGGTGATGCTTAACACTGGAAGAACTGGGCCTAACTCCACTGAATCTCCCAATAAACTGTCTTTCTAAGGAAGGTACCTGTGCTGTACAGGGTCTCTTTGTTATTACCCAGCCAAGACTCTTTGCATAGCGCAGGACACTGAGGATTCTGATACTAACTGACTTCATTTGACCACACAGGAACTGCAGAGTTAAGTCTAAGTAATTTTATAAGGACAATAGAAGCTTTCGTTTCTGTTTAAGTCAAATTCTTCCCAAATCTGTGTCTAAATTCCAGAGTAGTTAAGATAAAAAAAAGCCCTAGTCATTTGCGTGTGTGTGTGTATGTGTGTGTGTTTGTGTGTTTGTGTGTGAAAGAGAGAGAGAGAGAGAGAGAGAGAGCACTGTCATAAGAGCCTGTTTTTAAGTGTGTGGAAGAATTAAAAGACATTTATAAGGAATCTTGGCCCTGCCATAGCTAGAAACAGTAGTTGGTAAATGTTTCATGCAGAGAACTATCCAATACACAAGACAAAGACTTCCCTAGCTTCACTTTCTCCGAGTATTTCAATATGTCAAAAGATACTGTGGTGCAAATATTCTCTCACATGCATTCATAAGTACAAACTCACAATTATTAGAATCACAAATAATAAATTTGTACTCTAAATAGACTGTTACAAATAAATTCTCCCAATAATAGTTAATTAGGAAGTTGGAAACGTGCACATGTACTTGTAGTGATTCTACTTCTTTTTCATGTGTTGAATATTCATGTAAAATGCACAAGATGAGCCTCACTCCTCCATGAAGGGCCCATTGATGACCCAGAGTATACCTTCTCTTCCCTGTCAAATAGAGGACCACCCATTAGCCAATGGCCTTTTTTATTACCGTCAAGAACAGGGAACTCTTATTCTTTCAAAAAAAATGGCCTTTCAGATTCAGTAACAGCATGTTCTGTTCCTCAGGACACAAGGGACAATCGAGACAGGCCACGGCTGGACTCCATGGTGCTGCTAATTATGAAACTGGACCAACTAGACCAAGACATCGAGAGCGCTCTCAGCACTGCCTCTTCCCCATCCAGCACCCCGATGAACCTGCGCCGGCCTGTCCCTGTGAGCCATTTGCTCCCTACTTTTCCTCCTAGTGGAATAGTGCCTCTCTGTGTCTGCTTTGCTATTTGTTATTAGTGTTTGTTTACCTTTTTTTTCCCCAGAAACTGGGGATTGACACTCAGGTCTGACTCACACCAGGCAAGCAATCTTCCACTTCACTATATCATCAGTCCTGTTTTTACTTTGAGACACGGACTTAATATGTTGCCAGGCTATCATTATACTCACTATATAGCCCCAACTGACCTTGAACTTACTACCCTCCTGCCTTCGCTGCTCAAGAAGCTAGGATTATAGGTCTATGTCCTTCAAGCCCAGTTAGAACAGTTCCTCTTTATCTCATATGGTCTCTCCTATTAGTGAAACATCTTTGATAATGGCATCTACTAATAAATGAAACAGAACCCCCTAGAGATCACTCAGTGGTTTCCGTACATCACACAGAGCATCCATAGACACATGGGTGACAACAAAAACTTACATTAAAAAGGAAACAAAATGACCTTAGGAAACTCTGCTTCTTAGGGATTAAACCCTCTTTGCTGTAGTAGTTTGCTAGTATGGCTATATTTGCTACTCTTCGATAACATAATGCAATCATTACAAATATAATGTCTATCTGGATAAAGAATTTTTCCAGTTTTTCAAGTTATGACCAATTATTTCTAAGACATAAATTCTTATTCTATAATCTTACACTGCATGAAAAAAAAACATCTTTTAAAAGTATTTTCTATATGGACAGATGAACGGGTGGATGGGTGGATGGTTGGGTGGATGGGTGGATGGGTTTTGATGGGTGGTTGGATGGACGATGGGTACATAGATACAGGTGAACTAAGTGTGTAAACTGTGGAAAGTAATTCACATGAGGGTGACTTCCTAGTACTCTAAAGTATACTCTGAAAAATAATGAGGAGGAGAAAAGTGAGAATTCTATCCCATTAAGTTTATATGACAGATGCTCCAATGTGATTCCAAAACTCAAAATATATTTTAGAAAGAATAGATCCTAAAATTGACTTTACCCTTTACATATTTATTGATAGTTTCATGTTAAGTGGCTTGGTTTGGGTAGATCTAGCATATATAGCATAGAGTTTAACTATAATTAAACCACATCCCTTTTCTACTAAACAAGGATTTGCATTGCACAATAACAAATAAATTGAATCAAGAAATTGATATTTATGTGAGACCCAATATCACATAGGCAGGTTTAAGGACCTGGTGAAGCAGAATTCTTTTGTAACTAGTTTCTTACTTAATATAGTTTCCCTATTGCTTCTGAGGTAAAGGAGCAAGGGCTAACACCATGTGGATGGTACTTAGTGTTTTTCACATATGTCACCACACATATTCCCCATAATGTTGCAAGATGAGTAAGATGTAAGAGGTTGATGATTGTATGTGTCGGAGTTGGCACAGAAATAAGCCCAGCCGGGCACAATCCAGGGCTACTGCATTCAACCAGGCTACAATGAGAAGCTGATATCTCTTGAACAACAACCAACATAACAATCATCCAGTTGGTATGAAACTAGATTTCAATCCTGAAAGCTGATAAAACTGAAATTTTCATTTTTGGTAATCAGTAATTTTTTTTTTATCCTTCAAGATTCATTGCACTTATTTTCTTTTTAGTGAATTGTATATAAGTAACAATTTAGAAAAACAAACCTATTTCTTCTCTCCCTAGTGCTGTCTTAGTTACTTGCACCTCGTTTCATTTTAGCAAAGAGAAAGGGGACCAAAATGGGAGAAATGCAGTCAAGCAATCTCCTAACAGCTACAGGAAGGGATGCTTTAATTTGATTGATGTATGAAGAGAGGACAAAAATTTCACACTCATTTTTCTCTAGAACTTTTAAAGGCAGAAATACCTTATTTTTCATGAGGAGGACTTGGTACCTCCTTGCCATTTATGGTGTCTGGTGTATGTTTTTTAATTTATTATTATTATTGGTTTTTTGAGACAGGGTTTCTCTGTAGACTTGGAACCTGTCCTAGAACTAGCTCTTGAAGACCATGCTGGCCTCTAATTTACAGAGATGCACCTGCCACTGCCTCCTGAGTGCTAGGATTAAAGGCATGCACCACCACTGCCTGGCTTATGCTTCATTTTTTTTTCAAAAGTTTTGGGGTGAGTTGTTAAAATTTCGCACACTTTTTAATCTCTCTCTTCTCTCTCCATCCAATATTTCTCAGTCCCCATATATTAAATAGAAAACCACAGTAGAGATTTCTACAAAACACCATGTTTTTAACTTCATTTCAAAAAGTAAGGTAGCCCCTGCCCTCTGGGTTTTATGCAGTAAAGATAAACCAAACACGTGAGTTAATACACATGATGATTGAGCCATTCGGCTACATCTGTGTCTTGCACTTCTACATAAGTTGTAAATTGGACTTTAGTTTTTCATAAACTATCTCATAAACTATAACCATAATTATTACCATAATTGTTGCCACTATAAGCATAACATCTGTTTCTAAGATCTCAGTTTATCATGCAGTTGAAATAAAGCAAGATAGGTTAGCAGAAGCATTGAAAATGTTAGTGACTGAAGGTCTGTTTGGATCTCAGCTTTATAACTGATGACCTAAGACCACAAGAAAACTGTCTAATTTCTCCACAGTAGGCCCATGTCAGATAGAATAGGAACACACAAAGATGAGCTGTTCAAAAATGAACAGCTGGTTAGGGAAACAGATGAAAAAAGAAACCATACATAAGCAGACTTGCATGGATCTAGCCCAGAATATGCTTGGCCATTGTTGAGGCTCTTCTGTTTCCTTCAACACTCATATTAGACACTAATCAAGACAAACAATATATATCCCTGAGTCTTGAAACTACTTTTCAATCTTACCAGTTTTCTGGGTCACCCTTGGTCTTCCTTTCTGCTCTTTGGTAGTTAATCTTATCTCATCTGCACTTTCCATTCTTTTGGATAATTGTGCCATGAAATAAAAGGATTATGGTGCCATGATTATGACCTTGCTCATCTTTACTGAGAGAATGGGAGAAACTGCCTCAGCCTCATTCTCCCACTCTGCCACAGATTTAACTTTTTCAGGAAGAACAGGGCACACAGTGAAGCAGTGACTCTTCTGCTAATACACGCACCCTATTAAAAAAACACTTAGAAAATTCCAAGAATGGGTTATCTATATAATAAAGACTATAAATAGAGACAGAGCCTAGGGTGATGAAGAACAACTTTGATGTGAAGTCAAACTTAAAAATGGAAGGTGTAAAAATTTGGATGAAGCTGCCTAGAGAAAACCTAAAAAACTGGCTATGCCTCAGTAGATTCTCCAAACCCCAAAATCTAATTTTGTATTTTGTGGCCCCCAATATTGACTGTGACGAGCACCCCACTGTGTGACAGTCTATTGTGGCCTAACTACAGATAACAATCTCTTAGAATGAGTGGCCCATGAGAGATCGGGTGGGGCTAGAATAGAAAGCAGCAATAATCAGTGCACACTAAGCTTCGCATGTGTTGCTTCATTTGCTCTCTTGGTCCTGATGATGAGCCTTGTGAGCCCCAGGAAAGATGGGGGATTTGTCAGTTGGGATGTGAGAAGTTTGCCAAGAGTCACACAGCCATAAGAGTCACTTCCATGTCTTTCCAAAATGTCAACTCTTATTCTACCACCACATTGTAAACCTTCCCAAGAACTTTCTTCTCAACAGCAAGGTATTCTGAGTTTGAGCCACTAATTATTGTTCACGTGCATGTGTAACCCAGTTGATATTGATAATCTTTTTGGGACACTACAGCCACACTAGTAAGAATCTTAAGAAATACATAGGCTAAGGCTAGTACTGGCCTTTTGATGGAGTTTGGGTGATATTCTTCAGTGTTTTTCAGTCTTCCAAATATTCCAAGTGCCCCCAATAATCAAGACTCTGTGCAGTACACTGTAGACAGTGTTTCAGTGTATGAAGAGGGGAAAGAAAGAGAGAGGACGTTGCTCTTTTCATTTCAGACTTAAAAAAACTTTATCTTCAGTCAAGCATGTCCCTATTTCAACCCTTTTCTGACATATATTTTCATACTCTTTTTACCTAGTTTGTCTTCCTTGAATTGATTTTTGGCCTCTTCGCATCAACGAATTCTGTACACCCCGCCCCAGATCTGACATCCCAGGAGTAATTGCATTATTCTTAACATTTGAGCTTGCTTTCACTGCTCCTTTGATGTCTGCTGCTTCTCCCATTACCTCCTCATCAATGACATTTTATGGACATCGATACCCTGTCTTCCTAATTTTGCCCTTTATATCTTTTCTCAAGATTTTTGATTTAATTTTTCCTAATGAATCACTTTGAATATTCTCCCTAGGAATCTCCATCTTCTGTTATTTCTTCTTCTTCTTCTTCTTCTTCTTCTTCTTCTTCTTCTTCTTCTTCTTCTTCTTCTTCTTCTTCTTCTTCTTTTTCTCCTTCTTCTTCTTCTTCTTCTTCATAATGAATATCACCAGTGAAACCTTATTTTGTGATATGAGCATCTATGTAAAGGATGAATCACAAGACTCTCACGGTTTTGTGCCATAGTTGAATGTTATGTGGACCTGTTCTGTGGCACATGGCACTCTGGATAACACACCACAATAAGAACTCTTCTGAACTAGGTATATTCCACCCACTTGACATGGTGAAAGCATGAGGTATCAGATGATCCTGGAGGGCCTGATTATTCTATAGGGCACCTGATGAATTACAAAAGCAAAAGTGGGCAGGCGAGTGCTAATTTGGGCATTGCCCTTCATTTAGTTTTCTTAAGATGGTTTAGGAGGGAGGGAATGAGTGTGAGATCTTGGAAGAGTCTGTCTGTGATTTATCACAGTGAGTTCAGAAAGAAGTATTTCCACTAAACTTTCTATTCGTGGACACATGAAATTGCTTCTTTAGTGGTGTTTCGGTCCTCAGCAAACAACACAGCAGACACGAGGTTCAGCCTGAGATTTAATATCAGCTCTGCCATAGAAAGTGAGTTTAATCCAGAGATCTGCCTTGAGTCTGGCTGTCATTGTCTCTCCAGGGATGATGATAATATCTTCCACACAGGAAGGGCAAGATGGAACCGTTATAGCTATAAAGTGCGATCTGTGCTAAGTAACAACCCAAGACTGATAAATTGAAAAAGAATATTATTTCACCTCATGCTTATTATTGTGTGATTAGAAAAATAAAAGATTAACCTGTTAACTACCTCATTATGTCACGGATGGTATATCCGTGAACAAATAAATGCACAAGTCCCCTGCTATTTAAAAAAAAAGGTAAATTAAATGGCTTATTCCTCATGGCTATATATTTAATGTCTATAAGCCACCTAGTTTTTGCTGATATCCATTTCATATTAATTCAACTTGAAATTCAAGTGAGCCATATTTTATTTAGAAGAAAACATATTTTTTGTCTTCTATGGAAAGTCATAAAATAGTCTGATCTGAAGTCACTTCAAGCACAAGAACTTTGGTTACAATTTTGTACTTCACACAGCCGTGTACGGACAGATGGACGGACAGACACACCGCTTAAAGAAAGCAGTGTCACTATTCATACTCATTTACATGTTAACTACCGCCTATTACATTCCATCTGCAGACAATGTGTTTCAACACCATTGATAGTTTGTAATTTCATAGTGAAAAGCACTGCTTACATTGTGAGCTAAGGCTGGAAAGATGTTTTCGTGTGGCATTCACAAGACCCTGCAAGGAAGTCTGGAAGGCACCTCACCTTTTTGTCTCTGGGATGCTGTGAGTTACTGGAAGTCACACAGGAGGGAGGACTGCTGGTGAGAGGAAATGGGCATGTAGGGGGCAACCCTGTGCCTTTTTTTATGGCCATGCATTTGTTCTTTAACAGGACCTGGAATCAAGATCTGAAAGCGGGACAGATAGTATCTCGGTAAATCAGACGCAGGTGACTCTGTCTTCTAACACTGACTCCACTGATTCATCATCTGCTCCAGAGAGCAATTCTGGAACCAAACCCAAGGCCATGGTAAGTTGTAAAAAATCCCAGACCTATAGTCAATGTTGCTGAATAGCTTGCTGTTCATTGTGGAAAGAAGACTGCTTGCTGTTCATTGTGGAAAGAAGACTATTGGAGTCTTATCTCTATCAACTTGGTACAGCATTACTCTTAAAAAAAAAGTATCCTGTTTATTTTTTAAAATAGTTACATAAGTAGTTTACCAAAGTAAGCCATAATTATGCAAAATATTTTCCATGAATTCTGTTGCAGAACTTTAAACAGCCAAGAATATAAAATGTGGAAGTTCTCCTGTGTTGTTATCCTGATCACACCACATGCTCATTAGAAAACCTCTAAGCTTTGTGGATGGAAGGGTGGATGGATGGATGGATGGATGGATGGATGGATGGATGGATGGATGGATGGATGGATGGATAGATGGATGGATGGACAGATGGACGGATGGATGGATGGATAAAATGTTGTCTGAGATGACATAATATGCAGAACTACAGATGTATACTCATCATATTTTGTGGGTATTAAATGATGTAGAACATGTAAGGCCTAATATTTAATGGAGTGTAAATTATTCTCCTAGCTGCCATGATTGACAGACTTTACAAAGCCATCTACACAAATGGAAAGGAGACTTTCCACACACAGAAACACAGCACAGTCAACTCTGAATAAAAGATGTTTTCCTTTAAGGAAAATGTGAAGTGCAGTGGGAAAATAGTATTTGACTCTAAAAGGTAACATTTATGGGGGAAGTAATTACTGCTTCAAATATCTAAAGTCCACACAGTTCCAAAATAGCCTCTCCTAGTTGGGTGAAAATCACAGAGCCGTATTATTTTTTTAATCCCCATGTTAGCTTAACACAGAAAAATGAGTTTGGACTGTTTGTTTTCCTGTCTTTAAAATAAAAGCAGTTCTAAAATGGGACTAAAAGAATACTCTGAACTTAAGATGTGGTAGATTTACTGGGATTTAAAGAGACTCAAAGCATACTGTTGGCATAGTAAATGAGCCTGTCCTGAGTATTTACATAGGTAGGAGTTAAATTGCCTGTTAACATTGATGTCTGGATTATTTGACAATAAGCGTCTACTGAATATCTATTACATACCATGCATGCACTATGCCAAATTGGGAAGAAAAAAATTCAAAGGAGTAATGCATTACCCACATCTTTAAATGATTTCTATTTTATCAAAGGGGGTAGGAACTTAAGCAATAAAGTGCAAAGAAATGCTTCAGTGTTGTGAGAGTGCTATATGTGCAGGGAATAAAAGGCATACATAATGCCGGTTTAGGATACAGTAAAAAAGACTGTCAATAGTAACATTGCTAATAGGTAGACTCTAATAGAACGCTGTTCTTCTACTTAATGATAAACACTCTTGACTTACCATTTTATAGAGATTCTTTAACATACCGTAGAGCCCTGTCATGATGTCTTTGTGCCTTTAGTGGCTTAAGTCCTTCGTGTATAATTTAATGTAAAGATGTTACATGAAAATGTTTGAATCTGGACACTGTAGGTTCAGTTTGGCGAGATTTACTTGTCTTATGTTTTGATTGAAGTACAGAATTTATGGAATAAAATGTACTAAAATTAGGGTTAATGGGTTTTCTCATCTGTAGAAATCTAGAGTCTTGCAAAGTTGTATGCCCATGTGACTACTACCCAGGTCAAGACAAGTTCTGAGAGACAGGGTGATGCTGGGGTCTGGATTGTGTATTCTCCTGTCACATAGTTCTCCATTTGTCTGAAAATTATATGAATAAAAACAAGTGGTGCTTGCAGCCATTTATAAATTCATTTTACATTTTCTCTAAGACTTTGTTTGACAAGTGTGCTTATTTGTGAGGTATACTATAAATTTGATGTATGTATGTAGTGTGCCATGATCAAATCACCATAATCGACATTTGTCTGAGATCCTACATGTTGAGACAACAGCCGTAAGGCAGGGAGAGCTAACTGTGAATGGCTTGGGTTTTGAAGCCTCAAAGCCTACCCCTAATGACACACCTCCTTCAGCAAGGCCACACCTCCTAATCCTTCCCAAGTAGATATACCAACTGGGACCCAGATGAATATTTTAGCAATATTTTGAGTTGACGAGCGTAAAAAGAGTCTGTTTCCTTGTATGTAAGCTCATAATTTTCCCATTGTTTTTAAATTTTCACTATGGAGAGCTTTTAGTTTTTTCTTTTGATTTTTAAATTACATTTATTTGTCTGTTTGTGTGGGTGTGTGCATTTGTACACAAATGGAGGTCAGAAGACAGCTTGCGTGGCTCAGTTCTTTCCTTCTGTCAATTATGTTCTAGGTATTGAACTCAGGTTGTTAACCTTGGTGGAAGCTACTTTACCCCACATGTCAAGTTGCTAGCCCTCATTTACTTCTTCGGTAAAATCTATTTCTGAGTAATGTATCTCTGTGAGACTTTGGATAAGACCATCCTAAATGATATTTCACCAACAATCCTACCCAGATCTGATGCCTATACAGCACAATAAGAACTAATATGCATGATAATCCTAATTGTTCAGTAGTGGCACATGCCCTGGTGGTAGCTAACAGCTCTCTAATTGAAGCTATGACCCACTCAACAGGAGGAAAATTTGTGCCTGTTACTGACCACCTAACCAATTGCCCGAAGCTAACAAAATTATGAATCTTGGAGAGCAACCTACAACCACTATTTTACTAAACTAGCATAATCGTTAACATAATCGTTAACATAATCGTTAACATAATGATAGACATAAACTTTAATGTCTATCATTGTACCCAAAAATAAGTACAGTCCTTGTCCCTCTTCAGAGAAGATTTTCTTTAAAAAAAAAAAATCATTGATTACTGATACATAAAAATGCTCATTGATTTTATGTTGAAGATCTTTACTGAATTTTTGGTGGGGTTTATACTGTTTTCTCCATAAACAATCATGTCATCCTCAAACAAGGATAACTTCACTTTTGCTTCCTTGATTGATTTCTCTTTGTTTCTTCCTCTTGCCCAATCCTTCTGGCTAAGATATCTAGGACTATGTGAACAATAATAATGAAAGTGAAAACAAATATTTTGTCCCTGGAAACTATCTCAATTTTCTCTTCTTCAGACCTTTTTTGTTGTTGCTGTTGTTGTTGATGATGATGATGATATTTACATTAAGGATGTTTAAAATGCAGATATTAGTTTAATCACTATTAACTGTGATTTTATTTAAAAAAAAGACTAAGACTCAGATAACAGGACAAGAACATATCTTATTTATAAAATGTGTAAGTGGGGGAGCAGAATAAGTCTACAGTTGTACTGTGCAGAATAACTGGAAACAGCAGCAAGACTGCATGAATCTGAGATAGTGGTTTATGTTCATCTCCCAGCAATGAGTTTCTTGAGTTGCCCAGTGCCACAAAGATTCTGATAAATAGGAACTAGAATCCTTTAAGCAGGTTGGGACTTTTGGAATTAACCAATCCATCCTAAACAACCTAGGGGACCTTGGGAATCCATCAGCATGGACTGTGTACTGGAGTTAACAGCCATCCTTTGATTAGGGGTATTCCAAAAAGGAGAAATAATTAACCTTAAATATTTGTAATTGCTGTGGAGTGAAAAGGCCGTCTATAGGTTACTTCAGCTCAGGCAGTAAAAACTGCTCCAATTCAGTGAGCTGAAGTCTATCTCCAGGGTTTTGATTATGACTCAAGTTAAGATAAAAATGGACCATGTGAAAAAGCATCAACTCATGGAGGGGTGGGAACTGAGGGCAGGCAGGACGGTACCCACCCGGTCATATACCTGACTCCTTTGAAGAAGGATTTAGAACAGATCCTCCCCAAAACTGAGAGGAGATGGTCATATTAAAGTCTTAAAGGTGTGTCCCACTCTGTGAGTCCATGCTTATTTCTGGATGGCCAATGCATAGCCAATCTTAATATTTTAACTGCTTTGGTGACCGAGATAGAATTTCTTTGCTCAATTTAAGTTTTTAGAAGAGGGAAAATTGCCTGCCATGATCCCAGAGCACAGCTGTTCACTCTGAGGTCAAATGAGAGGCCAGTTCATATACCCTATTCCTTTCCCACTACTGTCCTGATGGAATCAGACAATACCTTCCCAGTCTGACATTCACTTGTCAATGTAGTTCTCTCTAAAGGCTGTACATGTTTGTAGGTAAAGGAGAGGCAGTGAATATGTGTAATATATCTAATGCTGCTTCATTGGTTGGTTGGGGTTTGTTCATTTCTTACTATTATTTCATTACTTGATTTTTTTTTAGTTTGGTTTTTGTAATTCACTTGCGAAATATTAAGTTTTAATGTGGCGTTTTTCAAACAAATTTACTTTGGTTGATTTTTCTGCCTGAATCCCTTCCCAGCCCTTGTATCATTCCCCCATCTCATGTCACACGTGTCCTTTTACCCTCTTTCTGCTTCCTACCCTGCTTTCTCAACACCTTCTAACCTTCCCTTGGTCTCCTTTCTAGTTTTAAAGCTTTACTCACATGTATTTTCACACACACGTATGCATATAATCACATATATGACCATATGTACCACAAGTTAGGATCTCCATATGATAGAGAACAAGTTTGGTTTTATGCTTCTGGTTTTTTCTGAATTTGGGAGGCTTTGCTTAATATAGTACTTTTTAGATCTGTTCCAGTTTCCTGAAATTTTCATTTGTCTTTAAAACGTAGGGAAATCCGTTGTGTAAATGGACTGCAGTTTTATTATCCCTTCATCTGTCGATGGCCAACTAGACTGGTTCCTCTTCTTTGCTATTATGAAATGTACAGCAACAACATGAGTATAATATGTGTATCTCTGCAGTAAACTGGGAGTTTGGGAGGATGCCCAGGAATGGTACAGTTGAATCATCTGGTGATTTTAGTTTTGAATGTTTGAGAAACCTAAATGTTGATCTCCATAATAACTGTACTAGTTTGCATCTTGCCACTATAGAACCAGTCTTCCTTTATTCCCACATACTAGTCAAATGTTTCTGTCAATTTCCTTGTTCATAGCTGTTCTGAATTAGGAGACATGGGATTCAAGGTTGTTTGAATTTGCATCTCGTTGATGGCTATGGATGTTAGACACTTTTTTAAGGATTGTTTTATTTATATGTGGGGGGGTGTAAAGCCAAAGGGTGTTGGATTCTCTGAAACTGTATTCAAAGACCGTTGAAAGCCGTTTGATGTGGCTGCTGGGAACCAAATTCAGGTCCTCTGCAAGAACAAACGTGTTTTTAATCTCTAAACTATCACTCCAGCATGTTAGATACTTTTAAAATACTTGTTAACTATACTTTTCTTCTTTTGACACTATTGGTTCATTTCATCGACCTACTTTTTGTTAAAATGTATTCTATTAAAGTTAGAGACATTTAAAAACACTATATTTTTGTTGTTTTTTTTTTTTTTTTTTTGAGACAGGGTTTCTCTGTGTAACAGCCATAGCTGTCCTGGAACTAGCTCTTGTAGCCCAGGCTGGCCTCCAACTTGTGGAGATATGCCTGCCTCTGCCTTTCAAGTGCTGGGATTAAAGACGTGCATCTCGACTGCCCAGCTAAAAACACTATCTTAATACAGGCAAGGGGGTGTGTGCCAGTAATCCCAGCACTTATGAGGCTGAGGCAGGAAGAGGTGAGTTCGAGGGAATCCTGGGCTATATAGAGAGACTGTCTCATAAAGAAACAAACAAATAAATGAATAAGTGGCTAAAAAGATGACTCTGTGGGTAAAAGTGATTGCCCTACAAGTATGAAACCCTGAGTTCAAATTTCTAGAACCCATGTAAGAGTCTAACACATGGAGTGGGCATCTGTAATAAAAAAACTTATATAGAGAGATTGGAGGTGAAGACGGGAGAATTTCTAGAAGCTGTAGGTCAGTCAACCTGATGTATACAGTGAATAAACAATAAGGAGACCCTATCTCGAACAAGCTGGAAGGGGAGAATCCATGCCAAGGTTGTCCTCTGACCTCTGCATTGGAGCCATGGTCACATTCACACACACAAATGTGTACACACATTTTGCATACACACACACACACACACACATAGATTAATTAACTGAATAGAATAATCTTATTTTCTTTTTTTTCACTTAAAAAGATATGGTCCATTCTATGCTGTTCTCCAATTTATATTTTAGCCATTTTCATATAATCACAAATTGCTACTCAAATTCATTGCCTCAGAACAGTCCAGGAAGAGACATTCTTGTTGTCTGCAGTGCACAGATCAAATAATGGGAGATTAATGCACACAAGAGAAAAGCAAGTTTCACAGCGAAAGTTTTAATCTTAAACCCCAATCTATTTTAGCAATATCTATATTTAGTTATACCACATGACATGCCTTATGTTAGCTATTATCATGTAGACTTTTAAATTGCCAAGACTGGTAATTTCATGTAGTAGCATCCTCTATTTCATCCCAAATACATCTCTCCACATGACAGCAGCAAGTACCCCTTTTACTGAACTCCTCCAGGAAAAGGTTATGATAGCATTAAAAACTGCCTACAATCCAGCTTTCACTTCATAATGTCACACAGTATTAGTTTTCACACACTAAGAAAATAGTCTAGTGAAAGAAGTAACACAGAGGATTGTGTGTGCAGGTGTGTATACTCAGTGTGTATGCTGTCTGTGCCCAGGTGAGCATGGAAGGTCAAAGAGCAACTTTCAGGAGCGAGTTCCCTTCTTCCTCCATGTGGGCTCTGAGGATCAAGCTCAGGTCACTGGGCTTGATGAAGCATCTTTGCCCCCTGAACCATTTCATCGCCTGACATTCATAGTTTTAAAGAAAGGTTATTTAGCCATCTCAAACATCAAGAAATTTGAATTAGCACAGTTTACAATTTCAACCAATAATGCCATCATCGTATTAAAAATGCTTTTGATGTTGGGATTTCTTAATGTGGCGATTCTGCTCTGACATAGTTGTGCAATAATGTAAAGCATGTGGAATTTTAAAGAAATATTTGCCTTAGTCCGTGAAAATCATTATTGTTTATGAAAAGGAAAAACAGAACAGAATTTGCAGCTTTGTTGAAAGAGAAACTATTCCAACAGAGGGCTAAAAAATGTTCCTAAACATGAAATTAGTCATTGATCATTATGAGAAATTGCTTACAATTTAAATTCTACAATTTAAAACCATCGTGGATTTCACTCACATATTTTGGATTTGTAAATAATAATTAAATATGTCACTTACTAATGTAAGGCTTTGAGAGGCACATTTTTCAGCTACTTACTTTTATATTTAAAATTGATTCAAAATTCTCCCACTCTGTGTGTGAGCTGTAAAAAATGCCATCGGTTTCTGGTGGGTTTCCAAGTGACACAGGACAAGCTGGCATGGAGTGTGTTCATGGCCTCCACCGGTGCCTCCTCACACACATCTTTTCACTTTTCATCTGGAAGTTTCAGTTTGCCAAGATAGATTCAAACTTGTGCCTTCATGTCCTGGCTAATACCAAATTCCGAATTATACCATTGACAGACGTCATGGGTTTACAAAAGCATCTTTCTTCCTTTCCTGCTTTGTTGGCATTGGTTGGGGCATAAAGTGACAGGGAGAAAACCCCCCAAACTAAAAGAAATGTCAAGAAAGGGGAAGCAGTGTGAACTGTGTATATGTCATTAGGTCAAGAAACAATCTTCACACATCTCACCTTTACCAGGAACAGTACTACAGAGTCGCGTCTGTAACCAGAGATTATTGGTGAAGGCTGCTTGTTTGTTCCCCAGCTGCTCAGACCCGGAATAGATACATAGAAGCTATATTATTTGCGATCCTGTTTGGCCAATAGCTAAAGTGTCTTTCTAGCTAGCTCTCATATCTTAAATTAACCCATTTCTATTAATCTGTGTATCGCCATGTGGCTGTGGCTTACCAGGCACAGTTCCAGCATCTGTCTCCTCCAGCAGCTGCATGACTTCCCATTGACTTCACCTTCTTTCTCCCAGCATTCAGTTTAGTTTTCCCGCCTAGCACTATTCTGCTAAGTCACTGGCCAAAATAGCTTTATTCATTAACCAATAAAAGCAACACATATACAGAAGGATTTCCCACACCAAGAGATGTGATCAGATAAACTGTAGTCTGCATGTTAGCATAACAATGAGAAACGTTGGTGCTCTGTGTCCAGTGTGAGTTCTTAAATCCAGTTCATAATTTTACCCAAAAGAAATAACAACTTGCAGTTATTTCTGTGCACCATGGAATGGCAAGTCACCAGGCTGCCACATCACAGCAACCAGGAGCATAACTCATAACTCTGAGCAGAAATAAAGGCCAGTAAGCCATTCTCACAGTCCTGTCTGTCTCCCTCAATGACCTGGTTGTCCCAAAGTTCTAATCATATGTGCGGTGTCTTCTCATGTTTTCTACTGTGATGCTAACAGGCTGATAAATGATTCTACCCTTGGCCTTTGGCAGCCTCTGCGCTCACTGCTTCAAGACAGTGAAAGCTATTTGTGATGTTTAACCAGCAATTCCACATGGATATTTAATACCAACTAGACCAAGTTTACACAGAGGCCCTCCTGGACTGTAGCCATCGGCAGGGTCTACCACATACCAAATTTCTAAATGAAGAAATGAAAACTGAAAATCTCTCCCCTTCATTTTACTATTCTGAAGGCCATAAATCTGAACGTTTCAAATCAAATCATACCACAGAACTATAAGAGCAGGGAGTCGTGTGCTGTTTATCCTTACTATGCCCTGAGACCCTCACGGACATAATGGCACATGCCTGTGGTACCAACCAGCATTGGGGAGAATGAGGCAGGAGAGTTGCTGAGAAAAAGATTGAGTGAAATACATAGTGGGTTCAAGAGCAGCCTGGCAAACATTTAAAAACTCTAATGAAAAGGGGTGAGGAAGGGAGGGCAGTACAGGAGAGAGGAGAAGAGAGGAGAGGAGAAGAAGAAAGGACAGAGGAAGAGAAAAATTGGGCTGTTCTTGATAGTTACTGAGTGTTTTATATATTGGGTGCTTTGTGTGTGTGTGTGTTTTCAAATTCATATTCTGTACTCTGTAGCTCGATGCTGCCCCCCTGCTCTGGATGGATCTCCATGTTCCCACAGTATTAGCATGATACTGTAACTCAGAAAATTTACCAGGTTAGTGGGGGTTTCAGAAAATCCACTGACGTCCTCAAAGCCAACTATCCTTTCTGTTCTGTGGATGGCTAGATACATTTCCTGTTTGGGTTGTGTTGATCTGTCTTGAAGCCTTCTCTGTGAAGAGGTCATAGCAATTTACTAAATGGGCATTTACTCAATTAGACACGCTCTGAAATGCAGAGTCATGCAAATAATTCAGTGCTGTTCATACTGTATGTTTTGGAGCAAGGTTTATTTTTTATCTTTTGAAGTATTGGGTTTTGAACCGTCCGTAGCACAAATTTCATTTAAAGATCAGACTAAACAAATAGGAGAGAGGAGAGTGATGTAGAATTTCTGAGTGAGCCCTGGAAGTCTCTGAGATGGAAGCTCCCCACCAGCAGCATTCTGTGTGCATCCCTAGGCTTCCTCACCTCTGATTCACAAACCCTGGATGAACAACCAAACCAAAGAGTAAGAGAGCCCACTACACATCAGCATAGCAACACTGAGCCATAGCCTAGTGTGCTGCTGGCCTAGAGAGCTCAACACTTCTGACCTCTAATTTTAGATATAATTCTTGATAGTTTTTAGTGCTTTGCTTATATTTTGCAATAAATTCTAGTTTTAACAAAATGTCTTCTTAATTTTTTTACCTCTATTTAGTCTTAGAAACTTTCATGCATATATAGCATGTATCTGGATCATGCCCATCTGAAAAATCTAAATCTCAGCGCAAATAAAATTTTGATTTAAAATTCTTGCACAAGCAAATACTGACTAAGTGTTTAATGTTTGGGGCATACATCAAAACAGTGTGATCATTTCACCAATGGAAACATATTTATAGCTTTTCTGTCTGTGTCAAATACATTATTATGTATTACTATGCTGGGAAGCTCTGCAAACATTTTTTCATTTTCGATATTTCTCATATAGTTATATAGACCAAAAATAGCAAATTTGTTAAAGGAAGGGTTATTACTAATACTAATGTTTAATTACCTCACACATAAGATAATTGAATGCATTATCTTAATCAAAAGGTAAAGGATCAAATTATAGCCATGCACATGCCTATTTAATCAGCCACAAAACAACCTCATATTTTTAATTAAATAAATACCTTTAAAATTTTTCAATGTAGCTGAACTCTCTTACCACTACTGTTCTGAGACCAAATTTTTTTGTTGTTGTTGTTCTCCAAAAACTATAAAGTTATGGTGTCTATGCATGAGCCACTGTAGTAGAAATCATGAGTGGGTGATATTTGATGTTTGGTCAGAATCTTTGGAGTCCAATCCCAAGACACAAACCGCCTGGGAATGGCTTACTGATGAGCACTGTAAGACATGGGCATGCATGAACGAGAGGAAGGCAGCGCTGAGCAGAGGCAGAGTTGGTGTGAGTGGGTGTGCAGTGAACTGCAGCCTCATCCCAGTTCTCTGGAGCTGGGGTGGCTCTTCGGAGTCGTCACAAACTGAGGGAACGGGACTGTTGCTGTCCATCCTCGCACCGGTCTATTTTGGTCCTTGACCGCCCCTAGAAAGTCATGTAACCTTGAATGAGGTAGTGTCTCCAGGTCAAGGACATTTCCCAACAGGGCATACAGTGGCAGCTGTTGGCAGCTGCTGCTCCCCAGAAGCAGGGAAATTCAGTCGTGGGGTCTGAGGGGGGAATTTCAGAATATCAGACACTTGTGCCATGGCCTTCGCCTTCAGGGACTGTGTAAGCTGGTGCACACGGCAGCTGCCTGAACGCTTGGTTATGAGAAGATGGTGTTATCTATAAGAATTGATGTTATCACCAAATTCACTTAGAAAATCCTTCACTTAGGACTTCCCATAGGAAGTGACAATGGAACAATCAGCAAGAGTTTCCCAGGGAAAGAGAGTGTGGAATCTCATGTCAATACCATCAGAGACCCACTAAGCTATCTGGGCAGGGCATCCCAAGAACCATAATTTGTGATACATGCAGCAGTAGCAGGCAGAAAACGTGGCTAGAGTGGCCTTCAGGGAAAATGTGGGAGGCTGACAAAATGGAGAAACGGGGCACTACTTGAATAGACATGGGGGGATGATTTTTAAACAGGAAACCAAGCTGATTTCTATTTTAAAGAACTCGAATCCTACTAACAGTGCAGGAAAATGAATGCAGAATGTGGAAAATGTCATCACAGCCAGCAAAGGAAAGGACAAGGAGGAGCCGGTGTGCAAATTCAGGCCACAGAGCATGAAGGCCTGAAAGGGACAAGGGCACGGGACTAGGAAGACACAGGTCAGTCACAGGGCTGGAGGCAGAGCTGACAGAGTTTGAAAGTGGCCGCGATGGACCACTTGGGAAGCTGGGAGAACCATCAAGTCATGGAAGAAGATGAGAAATAAATAGCAGAAGCAAGGACGGAAAGAAAAAATAGTGAGTTTTCTTTCTTTCAATCAACTTTATGAAACTAATTTACATACAATGTAATAGAGCGATGTTAAGTGTCCATGATTCAAGGAAGGTTAGCAATGAAAGACAAAGACTAAAAGAGGAAGGCTTGTCATCCAAAATCCAGCAGTCTGTTTTATTGCTCCCCTAGGAATGCCACTTATACTAACTGTGAGCACAAAGAAAATTCTCTTGCTTCTTCTTCCGTCACTCTGGGCATCCCCCATCATCTTATTCACTACCTACTTAGGATCTTGGACTCCCTGGACTCTCGCCAAAGATGCTTAAATAACACAATGCATGGTTGAGTTTCCTAATGCAGTGATAAAATATCCTGACGAAAGCAACTTATGGGAGAAGGGGTTTATCTGAGACCAAGATTTAAAGTTGGGGCAGCTGGTCTTGAATTCACAATTAAAAAGCTGGGTGGTGCACACCTTAATTCCCAGCTCTCCGAAGGCAGAGGCCAGTGAATCTCTGTGAGTTGTAGGCCAGCCTGGTAAACAGAGTGAGTTCCAGAGCAGTCAGTACTGTCATACAGAGAAACCCTGTCTCAAAAAACTAAAGAAAATTAGGAGGTGAGAGAGACGGAGGGAGAAGGAGAAGGGAGATAGAATGAATGAATGTACCTGACATTCCCCCTCCACTTACACAGTCTCTTATTTTCTGATCCCAGGCAAGAAACGGCTCCACCCTCAGTGGGTGGCTCTTCCCACCTCGGCTAAGGCAAACAGGATAATCCCCACAGGCATGCCCAGAGGTCCAACTCTCAGATGATTCCAGATTCAGTCAACAGCTGACACTGACCCTGACCCCAAACGTGGAGGGGCAGCGAATAGTTTCTGAATGTGCAGCAACCAAAAGCAAATTCAAATTCACATGTGTGATGAACGTGTGATGTTTGCGACATCGCGTGGCTGTGTTGCATTTCACAACATCACTGCAGCCTTGGTTCTGAACGCACGTGTGTCCTACAACGTGTGCACTGGGTGTGACATCACAGCCCGTGACCAGTGAACACTGCTGGTAACTCCTTGGTTCCCGAATCTAGACATGTTAAACCTGTGCATATGAAGCTGTGTGCTCATACAGAAACACTGTCAGCTAACGGGGAGCAAGGACTGGGTGTTTTCCTTCTGTCACTTCCTGGCATCTAACTATCAACTCACCATACGTTTGGACTGCATTGTGTTGGACTGATTTTTAAAATTGCTGTTTGAGTTGCTGCCTTGAGTTTTGTTTGCTTGTTTATCTTAAATGAAGATTAGCTTTGGATGAGAGCAGAATTTCTAATAATTTCGGAAATGGCCTTAAACATATATCTCTTGATTTCTTAGCTTACCTACTTACTCAAACCAGTAGCTACAGAATGGACAATTATAAACAAAAATATTAGGATTAGAGCACTTTCTTTTGCAAGCATGAGGAGCTGAATTCAGATCCCCAGTACCCTTGTAAGGAATTGTTGTGGGCACATGCCTGTAATGCCAATAGCTGATGTAGGAAGCTGAGACAGGAGGATTGCTCTCTGGGGCCTACAAGCCATCAACATAGCTGAAAAATAAAAAAAAAAAACAAGGAAAAAGACTTCATCTCGAGGGAATGGTGTAGAGGGAAACAGAGGAAGACATCAGCCTCAGCATCTGTACATGTGGCTCATACACCCATGTGTACTCACACATGTGCACACATGCATAAACCACACAACACACAGACATAATCAGCTCTGAAAAGTTTTGAAGACACTCTGTGTCCTGTGATATGAAATACTCAGCAAGAGCAAACGGGCATGCCTAGCTCATTAGTGTGTAAGTTGATTTCCTCTTTCCAAAGGCCAGTATTATGTGGATAACGAATTATTGCTTTTAAGCAGTTTTATGATCTATTATCAGTAACTGTTTGATTTGCATGGCTCTTATATATACCCGGGGCCGTATGAATATGTTTCAGGTACTAAATGACCAAGATGGGAAGAGTTTAAGAAGCCCCACTCTGGTTTCCCTCTTGCCTTTCATTTTAGTATAAATAACAGACAGTTATTTCCAAAGCATTCGGCCATCTGCTGGAAATCCCCTTGGCTATGTCACTAAGCTGGCTGGGTATATTCCCTACTTTCTACATCATACAGACAACAATGTTGCTGAACTTTTACCAAGATCCAAGAAGGATTTGCCTTGTCAAATGACACAGGATTCAGCTCTCTTTGAGCTTTTGGCATATACTAACATGCCTGTCACACTGTTTCACCTTTTACTGGCATCCTCCTCTGGTTCCTCAGCATCCACCTGCCTCCTGCTGACAGTTTCTCTCACTTTTTGCTGCTTTGTACGGCTTTATTCTGTTTGGGGTCTTAAAGAGGCACTGAATTCCTGTTAATGACAACTGTTTTAATTATATGGCGATGTTACAAGTCGTTACTCCTAATTTGGTGGGGTAGAAGAACATTATCCATCCCGTGTCCCGGCTTGAAGAGTGACAAAATCGGGACCAGACTGGTCACACGGTTCTATGGCATAGTCTCTCGGGAGGTTACTGCTAGGTGCCAGATAATCTAGGGCGTCCATTTTCAAAATGACTGAGTTGGGTTCTTGGTAAATTTTGCCATATGCATTTCTCTCTGAGGTAACTGAATGTTCCTCAAACCTAGCACTGGCCGGACCAATCAAGAGCCATTAGTCTTGAAAGCACTAGTTTTGAAAGCCATGTTGTCTATTCTGTTTTCCTAATCAGGCAAAACAGTCCTAGGAAATGCTCAGGGGGATTACACAGGGCACTTCTGCCTACGGCAATTAGTGACGGGGTTGATGACTTCATCTCTAGTTCTCTTAACGTGGCCTTTGTACCTCCATCTTTGTAGGTCACTTACTTCTAGCACAGCCACAAGGACTATATCTGACACTTTAGTTTGTCTTGTCTGAGGTCTGGTCGTAGCTCTGGTTTTCTGGACAGGTCACTGATAATACAGTGGTCTGTGAAAGAGTTAAACATTGCTCTTGTCCTTCCAGATGCCAGGCTCTGACCGTCGTTTAGCTCCTTACCACCTGTGTACCAAAGCGAACTCCGCTCCTGGGTTCCTCACACTGCACCGACGCTCATCAAGACGTTGTCTACCATTTCCCTTCTCTACCATTTCTCCTATCAGCCTTAAAATAAAGACCAGAACCCTACAAACCCTTCCTATCAGGGCAAGCGTTGGTTTTAAAGTGGTTTTTGTTGTTGTTATTGTTGTTTTTAAATCTTACTTTAGAGCCATTTTTTCCCAGATACTCTGATACTCCTTTTCTTCCCTATACTGAGAAATGAGTCTGATGTCTTTAGCTTCCCAGCCGTGAGCTACATCTCCAGAATAAAGAAATGGATGTAGCTGTGTGCCAGCAGGGCTTCATTTACTGACACTAAAAACTGAATTTCCTATGTCACAAACTGTTCTGTGTGTTTACACTAGAGACTGAACATAGGACTGCCTATATGCTAGCCAAGTGCCTTACCCCTGGGCTACAGCCTAACCCTGATTCCTGACTCTATTGTGTCCTTAAAGGGGATAAGAAGACTTCATTCTCCAATTTATTGCCTCCACCTATGTTTTCAAGTCCCACAGTTTAATCTACCTCACAATTAACCTCCATGTTAAACCTACCGTCTTCAAGTTTGGGCACAGCTTTAATTTTGTGCAGATCTGTGTCCTGAGCTGGAGATATGAATGTAAGAATGCATGCCCTGGTTGCTGCCATCAGTGGTATGACACTTGTGGGGAGTGTTAAAACCTCAAGTTAATGGTGCTGTCTTTTGGGCATTCACTAAAACTGTAAACAAAGAGCAGTAGAAATAAGTGCAGGCATTCCAAAGATGTATGGTGGTTAATGATTGCAAAAGAGAGAGAAAATATGTCAAAGAAGTTTCCTTAAAAACAGTAAGTCACAGCACGTGCTTATCAGGTGACATTTATACATTGACTTTCAGGTAACACTATTACACATACCAAATGTGGATACAATTTTAAAAAAAAGTGGTGGCTGGTTTACAACTGGTCATAGTATTACTCCAGGAATAATAATTACTCTCGTTCATCCATTTGCCTGGACTGACAGAAAGGGGCAATGCAAGAGATCAAACCCCGGGCCTTACACATGTGAAGCCAGCCTTCTGCCACTGAGCTGCACCCAGCCCAGAATGTGTCCCAGCTTGCAATGCCTCCTGTTTCACCTTTCAAATGGCAGCCTAAAAAGTGTGCATTACACACCCAGCCTGACACGCTCTTCGTTTGTGTGGTGTGTGACGTAATTGTCTGTCCATTGTGCATCTGGTTTCTGTCCTCTCTAAGGAGGCCTCATGTCACTCCTTCCGTCCTGGCTAGACACTCTTGCACACAGAGATGAGGAACAGGGCTCACGGCGAATTCAGTTTGGGTTCAGATCTAGGAGCTTCCGCGGGTTCCCGAGATGATGGATATTTTAGTGCTAAGTATCTTAGTGACTCTCTAATGGCCGAATCAGCAGCTGGGAAGAGAATTAGGTCAGGCTGGCTCAGAGGGATGAAGACGACAGAGTCTTACATCAGCAGCCTGTGCAGCAGGAATGCGCCCCAAGGATACTGTGTACGGCATTCGAAACTCAAGAGAAACGAACATTTTTCTTAAACTTTTTGAAATAATAGAATATTGACTATAATCTTTTCTTGCAGAATACCTACAAATATTTGTCATTAAAATATTGTCATGCAGCCAGAAAACAAAAACTGACTGCTTGTATTTAAACCTAAGCAGCACACAGCTTAAGCTGTTTCCGTTTTTCATTACTGTCGCCTTCAGTATGGGTAGTCTCGTAATTACTTTCCTAGCTCGTTTCTAAGTTTCACAGAGGAAACGACATTATGGTGAATTATGTGTGACTCGATTTGCTGTGTGAATTGGAAGAAACTTTGCAAAGACTAGAGCTATAGGTTCTAGGGTCGATTAAATTAATTAACATTGTGAAACCTGGGTACGTAAAGAAGGTTCTGTTACTCTTTCGGGACGATGAGAGACTTTCAGTATTGTTAAAAATAAAAAAATGCATGCCAACAGACGGCTGATCTTTAAATGTACTTAAGAATAATACATAGTTTTTAAAGGTTCATAAGCCAATAAAATAACACTTGTAAGATGTATGTGCTTTTACTTTCCACCAAAGAACCTTCTTGAGTTCTTGTTGAAATTGTGTTTTTTATAATCAGGTATTTTACAGGTCACAGTAATGTTGTTTCACTTCGCTAGTGTACGGGGAAAGTTCTGACACATTTACTCCCTTCCTGCCCCACTAACTTAATTCCAGACCTTGCAGGCCAGTTGTATTCGTTCCTTTTTGAATGCTGCCATCTTCTGGTCAAACTGAATCACTTCATGTGTGCAAAAGATCACAGTACAAGGCGAATTAAATTTGCTTTCTGCACAGTTTTATCGTTAGGAATGACCCTGTTGAGTTTGTCATTCTGATATCCCAGGCCTAGGTAGACTGAAATGATTCCTCTGGGAGTGTAAGAAGTTGAATTCACAGAGGAAACTCCAGGGTTCATCATGACACACAAGTGTGCATTGCACAGAAAATGAAAACCAGGGGACAGACAAGACCTCTAGGAATATGTGACTTTTTTCACACATCTAAGAATTCATAGAAAAAATGAGCATATTGATTCAGTATTAGTTTGCTGCTATTTCTACACACCGCCACCTCCTTTTCAAAATTCTTGTTCTAGTCTTTTACAAAAATGCTTAGCACATAAATGTCCTCCTTTCAAAAAAGTCTCTCATACCTGACAGCTTTACTCTTGCCACACAGCTGTTCATATTATAATTCCTCCGGGGATTTTTTAAAAAACAATATGCAATTCCAGTGGCTGAGTCTGCGTGTACACATGTGATTACCCAGCACTTCCTCACATGTGATTTCATTTCACCCATTTGTCGAACAAAATTTTGATCTTACCATGTGTCAGGCTTCTGTGCAAGGCATAAAACATTCAAATAGAAGCAAGATTCTGTTCCAAACTAGGGATCGTACCTGAAAATTAGTAGCTCTCTCTGGGTAAGCCCTAGAAATCTATGCTGTATCCCAAAACCTAGCAAGTTGCAGTGCAAGTGTGCAAAGCCTTTGAGCAACTCCTTAGCCACTTAGCCACTTTATCTTCTGTCACTGATCATTTCCCCTGAGTGTTTCTTTCTTTCTTCTGTCATATTTGTAATCTGCTGAGACATGCAGTCCTCCCCAAATGGCCATCAAGACTGAATAGGCGAAGAGACTTCATACAATGACGCTCACTGGCAGGATTCTTCTATCAAGTTTTTGGACTGAATTTGGCTTGAAAGTGCCTGATTTACCTTTCATCATGCACAAGACTTACACAGACCAAAGCAGGATGCTATTTCTTCAAAGCTTTAAAAAGATGCCACGATGCAAAATCCGAAAGAAAGATTAAAAACGCAGCCAGTGTAATGAATTCTCTCCCTCCCATTGATAACTGTGCCTCCATAAAATGCATGGCTCTTCCCTAACACCGCATGTACCAAACACATCTACCTTCCCAGTCCCTGAACACTGCTAACCCTCGGCTCTCACATGTTCTATGATAGCCATTTCTTTCTCCATATTCAAAGACTAGCTGATTAAAGGAGTCCTGGGCAGAGATTAGAACATCGGTTTTCAACCTGGGCGTCATAACCCCGTGGAGGTCAAATAACCTTTCCTAGGAGTCATCAAAGACCCTCAGAAAACACAGATATTTGCATTATAATTCATAATAGTTTCAAAATTATACTGATTAAGCAGCAACAAAAATAATTTTATGGTTGGAGTCCCCACAACAGGAGGAACCGTATTGAAGGGTCGCAGCACTATGAAGTTCCAGAAGCACTGGCTAGAGGAAGAGGCACTGAACTCCACAATTGTGTGTGATTCCAGACATCAGCCCTGCTTCCACACACTGCTGAGCCCGTGCTCCAGGAAGCACAGGCTTAGACAAATACAGGAAGGAAGACGCTTGTCTGTGGCAAATCCTAGGAATTTGGCCCCATTCACCTGCGGTATCCCACACTTTCCCTGTCACGGAGGAAAACAAGTCAACATTTGCGAGCATTGCTGAAGAATGTTCAATGCAATGTGAAAGACTCTGATGCACAGGAAACGCCACTGCTCATTCTCCTTCAGCTGGAAGACGCTAAGAGTGCAGACAGACATCCCCAGGCTGGGTGCTTTGTCTTGGAGCAGGAATAGTAGCAGTAGAGTTTAAACCTTTTCAGGCCCTGATACCCAGGATATAATTATTCCCTGATACTTTGCAGCTGATGTTAACAATATTTCCCGTTTTTTCCCCTTTATTACCCAGTACTCTGATGAATTAATTACTCCATAAAAAGCAACAAGCACTTGGCGTTCTTTGAATTAAGCTAGTGGACAAGGCACTGAGTGCTTCAATTATCATTTAATACTCATTGTGTACAATAATGATGGTGGAGGAGACACTGAAACTTCCTGTTCAGAAAGAAAATTTAAAGAATTTTGAATGGACTCAGCCTAACCTTTACCCAGCTATGTCAGGGGCTGGGTCCCCTACTCCCCTGCACAAAGTCCACAACAAACTGCAAAACCACTGACCTTACATTTCTCTTCTAAACTGAGATCAATGGCACCAGGGCTAATTTCAACATAGAAACAAAGCTCTTTGATTCCCATGCATATCTTTTTATACAGAAAATGCCACTTTACATGTCTAGAATTTCCCTTTTAGTCATGCATTTCCTATTTTATTCTCTTCTATTTTATTGCAATACTGTACTTAGAGTACATTTTGAAAAACAGTAGAAATTATGCTGTTTTCATAAAAACACAGCACTAGACATTTATAAATTGTTCCTGATATTTTCTGAAAGAAGGTAGGCTTTATTTATGAATGCAAAATGTACAGGTTTTGTGTATTCTCTCATTTGGAATTTTACTGAGTCAGTTTTAAAATCCTTTTCATTTTTGTTAAGTAATTAAACTAACCCCTTTGTAAAGAGATTCACAAAGGTTCAATGAGTTTATGGATATAGCTCTCCTAACCAATAACAGTGAGCTCTCTAGGATAATGAGACATTTTTCTGCCTCAATCTATGTAGTCAATGTATTTCTTGAGAGTGACATATAAAAATCCTTCTGGTGAATTGACTACTCTACACAATACATTTTTGTGCTGCTTAAATCCTGCGACCAATTTTTCACTGAGCTGATTCACATTCTTGTGTTTTCCGTTCTAAGGAGAAACACATAAACAATTGAAAAATTACCCAACCAAGACAATTGGGTTAACTGAGAAGATGAGGATATCAACATCCCAGAAAAGACATCATTGTCTGCCATGTCCTAGAACAAGATAAGGAGCGATTTACTGAGTTGAAGTCTCAGAAAGACTGGAATATTCTACCTCAGGGAAAACTGAAAGATGAAGAGGTCTTTCATCAGCATTGAAAACCCCACAATAATTGATTGTATTCAATATGGCATTGGTGAATGTAGCCATTATCTGAGGAGATGAGGACTGGAGGAAGATTAATAATTCAGTCACCCTTCTTTGTTCTCCTCTTAATAGTCATCATTTGGGTTTGGGGTACAGCTGTCCTTGTAGTTTTCAGAAGGTATGCTTTCCAGTTGGCTTGGACTGGGCCCACCCATGATGGCTGTCTGGAATGGTGCTACACATATCCTGACTATCGTGCCTCATTAGGAATATTCAAAGAACACATAACATAATATGTAAATATATACATTCCTGGGATATTTGCTTCTCTAGCTTCTCAATAGTCCACAACAGAGCCCCTCTCCTATTAGTAAAAGGTTTTGTGTTAAACAGAATATTAAAATGAGCAAGTGTGACTTGTTCCTATAAGATAAACATTTTGTTTACCTCAGCTAACTTTCCCCTGTCAGTGGCATGTTCAGAATATGAGGAAAATTAATGAACCATGTTTGATATAATTGTAGAGATTCAGATGTCAGCAAGTAAGCACTAGTGTTTCAAGGGGGATAAACAGAGACACTGAGGGGAGGGTGCCTAAAGATGTGTGGTCCTCCTCATCAGTACAGAGGAATGTGTCTGAATGTTTGCTTGAAATACGATAAACTGACCACCAACCCTCAAGCAATGCTAATGCTTGTGTATGGAAACAGCCACAAAGAGCCGGTGATTCATACTGATCGCATTTCTCTCTGTAAAAGTTGGATCTTCATTAGCAGTTATTAAAGAAAGCACCAATTTGAACCCTTGCCTTAGAATTTTCTACAACTCTTAAAGCAATGTCTAACAAAAGGTCATTTGTGTGTAGGGACCAGCCTGCAGGTACAAGCAGTGATAAAGAGCATGAGGCCAGTTAGCAGATGACATAACAGTCCCGGCGGAGAACTCAAAGGTGGGACAACATTGTTGACCCTCTAGATATCAATTTTCAGGGGTGGGGGACAATAAGAACAAGAAGGTCATCTACGGTCTGTAAAAGAAAGGAGCTGAGGTGACTTCCAGGTTTCTTCTGGAGCTCCTAAAAAATGAGAGAGAGAGAGAGAGAGAGAGAGAGAGAGAGAGAGAGAGGGAGAGGGAGAGAGAGAGAGAGGGAGAGGGAGAGAGAGAGGGGGGAGGGAGAGAGAGAGAAAACCCTCCAAGAAAATGGAATCAGAGTTCCACAATTTAAAATAATGTGCTGTTGCAGAGAACTGAAATATCATGGTGCCAGGAAGCATTCTTTCCACTCTAAAAAGCTAGAGGAAGAAAACAAAACAAAATATATGAATAAGACGAGGACATAAATTGCCCATTTGATTGAACAAATAACAGTAAGATAAAAACCTCCCTTTGATGATTTTGGCAAAAACAACTTTGATATTTGTTTATCTATTATTTGTCAAGCTCCCCGACCAGAAAAAGAAAGTTGAATGTAAAACATTATGAAAATATTTATGATTAGGTTGACTAGAAAGAATGAACCTATCTGAAGCTCATTCAAATCTACAAGGCACAAATCTACACACAACACAATGGGATAGAGACATTAAGCACCCAGCTCAGGTCTCTGGGTATTTATGCATGGTTGAAAATGAATATGTGAATGAGAATCAAGAATAGAGTAATCATAGCATACCACCAATTACCAAGTGGTCCTGCAGAAGAAGCTTCACAGGAGAGAGTGAAAAGATTCCTGGGATGAACTCCAGCCGATTACCCTGTGACCCAGACAAGAAGCAGAGACTTTGGTCTAGAGGGTTCTACGTCTTATGAAGCCTACGAAAAATCGATCCAGAGATTATTGGCTCCCTGACCTCAAGAACCATGTCTGGATTACTAGGTCAACATGCTTCAACACTGCCTGTAGTAGGTGCACACATGCTTATAGTAGGTGCTTAATAAGTGTGTGCTGAATAAATTAAAGTACACAGACTACATAAGGCAGATGAGCTCAGACCTGCTTTGGGCAAAGCATTATGGGACCCAGATATTCTAGCTGCCCCTATTAGGATGCTGGGGCTATGGGAAACCTGGATTTGAGCAACTATTTGGACTAGCTGTTGAGATGTCTCCCCTGCAAGTCTGTGCTTCCGTGATCTCCTCACCAGACACGTTCAGCTGAAGTATAGAGATTGATCTGGGTTTGATCCAAATTCACCTGACTACAGGGCTGATTTTCCTGATTTCCCCCTGCATTTTAAAGTCCTGGTCTTCCAAGTGTCTTGATGGTCTTTTCCCTCCTCCCTCCCTTTACTGGAGATGAAAGTGTTTTTCCAGACAGGCCTGCTGTGAGTGACTTCACGGAACCGAATACCCTGAGTCTGTGTGTGCCTCTCACACAGGGAACTCCTCGTATTTATTTATTTTTAAGAATAGGACTGGCAGATAGATGTTCCATGATCAGTTGAGTCATTTTCTAAAAAAAAAAAAATAAAATAAGAAGAATTCTACTCCTCGGTGAGACATGCCTCGCATTCCGGTCTCCCCACTTCGGGCAGTTGTGTGCTCCTAAATATTCAGTGGAAATGACACATGTCTGGAAGCCTAGAAGGAGAGGCCGCTGGTGAGGGCTACACAATGAAGGTGTTGTGTGCTGGTAATTGAGGAAGGCAGACTCCCAGATCTGGAAGAAAATGAGACCTGTGACACCTGAAGGATCTGGCACCGGTCCACGTAAAGCTTCAAAGTTCCTTATTTTTGGAGCCCTGATCACACCTTCAATAGAACCATCCCATCGTCCAGAGCATTTTTTAAATAGAGTATTATCGAGATGAACTGAGGCCAGGAATCCCTCCTCAGGCAGAGCTCACCTTGAGTCAAAGGGCACTGGAGGAATAAATCAGCTCCTCACACACAGCCCTAGATACCAGCAGACTGTGTGGGCTGCCCCTCACTCTGCATCCTACTTACTGCCCAGCCTGTCTCTTCCAGGGGGGGACATAGCATCAGTCTCACTCAGAGTTATTTCTCTCACAGTTTGTCGACAGAAGGATCCCTATGGGGTACTAGCTTGACCTCTGTGATGAGCCTTAAGGGAACCGAGGCTGTGAAATGGAAATTGAAAGGGGAATTCATTTGCTAAGGATTATAGGAAATGTAATGCAGATTGACTCTAGTGTAAATGAGGTACCAGAATGTGGAGACATTTGTCCCAGCTGAAGCAAATGCTGAAAATCTTTGGACACAGATTTACTATCTACATCCAGATGTGGCAAGACTTAATACTTGATAAAATATGAGGAGCATCTTAAACTTGGGGATTTTGGCAATTATTATTTAGGAAACTGAAGGAGTCTTGGTTAATTACTGTTTTGAGGGAATACAAGTAAATGAATTAGAAGTATGAGGGGTTTTCTTAATATGTAAAATGTTTACATTAAGGTAGGATGATTGGCGCATTTTGGTGAATGCTTGAAAAGTTTTCCAAAAAGCCTAACAGCATGGGACAATTTCAAAAATCACCTGTCCCTAGTCCAAAAGAAGGATTTGTGCAAGCATAGAGATTTCTGGTGTGCCCGTGCGCAGGGCTATGGAACAAAGGGGTTAGGAGTAACATTAATGGAATCTTAGAGCAATGTGACTGCAAGGTAAGAGCAAAGGAGGAAGCAGTGCACTGACTTCCAGCAGAGGTCAGTGTGTCATCCCAGAAGGTGGTGCAGAAACCTTGACCTTACTGTCTGTTCTCGCTCTTCTCTTGTGGCCTCTGAAGAGAGGTCTGGGGGTTAAGAGCACTGTGCTCTTCCACCGGTTTTCCTCCACTAACCTGTTCTTGCCAGTCTCTTTGCTCCAAAGCTAAGGTCCAGGGGTATATCTTCCAAGATCCTGCCTGACAGCTCCTGTTGCAATGTGGGAGCATACATGTGGTCAAAACATACACAAGCGCCCCAACACTCATATGTATATACACACGCACACCTCCCTGAAACTCTCAAGTCATAAGCAGCCAAGACCCGCTATAGGGATTCCTTTCCATTTTCAAAGAGCTTCTTGGAGCCCAGAAAGGGTTAAGGGAGTGTGTACCTTTGTACCTGATTGCCTTTAGCCAAGTAAAGCAAAGCCACACAAGCATGCAGCTTTGTTCTTGAGTGTTCAAGTTGGAGTTCTGGTGCCAAACGTGATGGGTTCCAAGTAAAATCTATGTTGCAATCGCCTAATACTGAGAAATGTTTGAGCACGCTCGGCAGGCTTGGGTTGTGATGCTTCTGCAAGGCTGTAGGAAAACAATGTTCTGAGAGTCTCCTACATGGTGTTTTCATAGTTGCTGCTGTTTGCTTGCATTTGCTGTTTTGTTTTTGTTTCAAGGGGAGAACATGTGAAAATACTTTAACCAAAGACCTTAGATTCTGTGACACAGCAAAAGAATTTGCATTCATTTATTCTTCACCTCTCCCAGGCCTTTACTAAAATGGAAAGAGGGATGGGTGTTCGAAGAAGAGCTAGGGTCCTTCCTCACTTCCATCACCAGCCTTATGGTCCTGGGCCAATTGATTATCTGAGGTTTGGTGCGTCAATCCATCAAGTGGGGATAATTGTATACTTAGTGACTTCCTAGTTCTCAAGAAGTCTAAGAGAAAATGTAAATGCTTAGTGTTCCTTTTGTGGATGACATATGCTGAATTCCTACAGGCTTGCTTAGAGAACACACTGCTGACCACTCAGGAAGACCTCAGCAGGTGGATATTCCAAGGAACAAATCCCCTACTGACAAAGAAACCCAAGTGAAACATGGGGGTGCTGGTTAGCTGCTCAGGCTGTTGCTGTAGATTCTAACATGGTTAGGACTTAGAATTACTTGTAAAAATGGTTGGTTAATGTTTAGGTCCTACACGAAAGTATGGGCTCACCATGATGCCTGAGACTAACAATAATCCCATGCACTGAATAGAGAACACCACGCCTTCTGAAAAGGGAGAAACGGAAGTATCTACCAGAGAAAATAGACACTAAGCTTTTGACGGGGCAATCTGCAAAGGCCTCTCTGGGACACCGGAATGCTTATCAGATGAGAAGCCAGTCTCACAGGTGAAAAGAGGCAAGAGAAGAGAATTTTAGACAGGAAACATCCAGGGCAAAGACCATAAGACAGAAAAGACCATGGTATGCTTTAGCAATAGAATGGGGACAGTGTGGTCCAAAGGATAAAAGCCAAATCATACAAATCTGCAGGCAGAAATTAGGGTAAGTGTGAGTTTTACTCCCAGCAAGTGCCTTTTGTTTTCTTCCTTCTCAATCCCGGTTGTTTTCAAAACAAGATTAGCATCCACTTGATCACAATTAGGCAATGATACTGGGAAACAGATAATTTGCTCTTGTACAAAACAATGTAACCAAGACCAGAGTTTACCTCTAATTCCTGGCTCCTTCATCCCTGGCATTATTAAAGCGCGCAACACTGACACCATGTGCTGTAGCCTATTCGGAAGTTAACTGTACTATGTCAAGGGTGCTAATTTCACGTTCTTGTCCTCTAGTATGGAGGCCATTAAGAAAAATGTCCTAAACTAGACTTTGTAATGCTGTGGGTATCAAGTTTGACTAGACAGCAACCAACTAGCTATCAAAGCTCCACTGTTCGGCCTCTACAATCGGTGGTTCTTGCTCAGTGGGTCATGACCACTTTGGGCAAACCTCTATTTCCAAAAATATTTATGTCATGATTTGTAACAGTAGCAAAATTACACTTGTGAGATAGCAACAAAAATAATTTCGTGGTTAGGGGATCACCACAACACAAACTGTATTTAAGGGTCACATTAGGAAGGCTGAGAAACACCACTTCAGACCCTGAAAAGTAGCACTGAAGTCTCTGTCTACAGATTTTGTCTCAACTTCTTAGATATACTTAAGCTAGGTATGGCTATGGAATCTCTGTCTTGTCAGATGATGCAAATTGAGCCACTTCCCTCCCTCAGACCTTGAAGCTGCAAAGTTGTGCTGTTTTCTGAACTGTTTCCTGGTTGACATCCATTGAATCCAGCAGCTCTTTGGCTCCATGTTTTGATTTATATCTTTGGTTTCAGGAAATGTTCTCTTCCTTCCCTTCATCATGCCTTGACTATATTGGAGATGTAGTCTAGCTTAGTCTAGAATTTGCAGGATGATTCAGCCAAAGCCCAGACCCCCTTATGAGAAGCGTTGATATATGTAGCTGAGGAAAGGAAAGTAAGCAAAACCATTTACCAGCCTCTTAGCTTTGCCTTGAACATGAATCTTAATTCTACTCCCACTTACCCTGCCAGAGTGGACACTTGGCTTTCCTACAGAAAATTCCCCCCAAAAGTCCCTGAATATCTTATCTCGAACTGTTTTTAAAATATAGAAAATGATAATATATAAGGGGACTTTTTAATCATTTGCTACTTCCTTAAAATGATGTCTGAGATATATAGAAAAATACATGGAAAGCAGGTGCCATAACACTAAAATAGAAAAGAAAAGGAGTATGTTGCACATACTATATATTACATGGTTAGTTTCTGTCTAGAGATCAGTGGGTGGGGTTGAAATAGTTCTCAATGGCTTTCTACACAGAATAATTCTGAAGGCATATGTCACTTATATGGTCAAATTACACTATCTATTAAAGAAAGTAAATCATACTATGTAACCAAAACACATGAAACAAACATCGTCAACCTGATCATGAGTCTCAGCCTTGAAGTATGATAATTAATAAGAAACTAACAGTCCCAGGGGGCAAGCTGGATCCTGGCCAATGAGGACAAAAATGGAAACGCAGGCATCAATAATTTTTAATTCCCCAGTTGAGTTCCATGTGAACTCAAGACTACGGACTATTGGTAGACAAACTGGATAGTCTAGTTCAGTAGATTGATGTTCTCACTGTAATTAGCATCCCCTAGGGAGCTTTTATAATACCAATACATGGTCCCCTATCTTCAGTTTTGATATTAAATGGTTGTCTCTGGTACCACTATGCTTTCCCCAAGAGATTCTGATGTACACAAAATTCTACCAAATACACATTCTCTGTGTGATGTTTTATGTGCAGTATCTCATTTAATTCTCAAAACAATCCAATGGGGTGAATATTATTATCTTAATTCTACAGAAAAGGAAACTAGGACTTGGAGACATTAAATAAACTGCTCAAGGGAATCTAGGTTGTTTGGCCTAAGATATTCTGTTGCCTGTGGATATTCTCAGGAAGTCTCCCCGGTTTTGAGAGGATCTGATAAAGAATCCAGCATATTCTGTTTTTTAGAAATCGATGCAGCAGTTCTTTATAAATCTGTCCTTTAGAAATGGTTCTGTTTCGGGCAAGTACCATCCCATCTAAATACATCTGAAATACCCTGAGCATCCTATAAAGACCTGAAAACCACTACAACTTCAATAATGTCCAGCTTGTTCAAAATACAATAGTGTCTCACAACTTAAGTTTATACTCTCCATTTCTCTCTCCAAATCATGGCAACATGATTGTTATGTAATTTTTGGTAAGCAGCTAAGCATGTTTTGAAAATTCCATGAAGAATTTTGCAAAAGTTCTTGGATAACTGGAAATAGTCTTGGGTGTCCCAACACCTGCCTTAGCAGCGCTGTTGCAGGCAGATTTCAACATCCTAGCCGCACTGGCTGACGCTTCCTCTGTTTTTGTGTTCTACTCAAAAACTGCTTCATTCCTTCCTGATTGCCAGGATTCCCACAGACCTCAGGCAGAGCTGCAGGTGCGCAGTGCCAGCAGGATGGAACGTTTGTGTTTATAACTTCTACCCACGTCTTTGAACTAAGTCCCTTTCACCCAGATTTGTAGAGTATTACCTGAGTGTAACATTACCCAATAAAGCCAAATTGATGGGTTAAAGATACAAAACAAGCCATTTCAATTGCCAGGGATTCCCGGTCAGTTTATGGGGCAAACTTTGTAACAGAGAGAAAGGAATGAAAAGAGGCACTGTTTTAAAACATGACCTGTAACTGTTTTGGGTTTATGCGACAAAACCATCTTTTACCTTTCAAATAATTTTGTAAACAGGTATCATTGAGAATTCACAAGCTTGCAGTAGTGCATACCATTAATTTTAGTAACTTTGCCAGTCAGTACCCACGTAAAGAAAACAAAAAGGGACATGATGTTCTTGGGCACCTGGGTTAGACTAAAAGGAAAATCTATTGAAACCCTCATTTCTCTCTGATTTCCTGTCTCTTTGTTACCATCTGTATTTGGTTCTCACTCAGCAGCAATGCCATGCTTTGATTTTTAGGCCATTTTTCACCCTGTGCTTTGTGATGGGGGTTATCTTGGAAAGAGGAACTGATAGACAAAATGGGACAATATTTATATGTGTGTGTACATACTATATGTATTTATGAATGTAATTCATGCACATTTGTAAATATATTTGTATATGCAAGTATACATACATATATGCAATAAAAGGCAATGTATTAATAATCCGCATATCCTGATGAGCATGAAGGAAAGAAAAAATACCTACCCATAATAACAAAGGACTTTTATTTCCAAGAAAATCCAAATCTAGCTCCTATCCCATTGCTCTACCTAGAAACCATATACTGGATCCTTGGAAGTTTCACCAATTTGGAGATGGCAAAATGAACATTTTCAGACCACAGGCTCGGGGCTCATGAAATTCTTCAGGTTGTCTGTTTCTAAATATGCATGGAATAGACAGGGAAACGTGCATGACACGCAGAATTTATACATTTTAGTCGGGTGTTTCTAATTGCTTCAAAATATTTTCAATGATTGCAAAATGTCTAAAGTGGGTTATTAACTCCAGATATTCAAGCAGCTTTGATAAGGACTGATGTTTATCATCTGTCTGGCCTTTCATTAAGAGATCAACATATCCATGGCAAACCTCTCAATTACTATAATTGTCAAGGAAGAAAATTCTGAAAATGCAAAGAATGGGGATTTGAAAGGAGGATCATTCTGTCTTCTTGTAACTTTACTCTGAATTTCACAATTCTTGCTAAACCATAAGCATACTGCCAAAAGCAATAAAGTACAGAAGCACAATGAGAATGTGACAGAGTTCAGAGAACAATTGCCCTGGGTTGGATTTCATGACCTATAATCTGTGTAGGTCATCACTGACTTCTATTTACAGCATCCCACAACGTGACCGTGCACAGCCCTCACATGCTTCTTTTGCAAGCCAGTATCTGCCCAGTAAGAGTCGCCCTTGGTTTTGCTGCTGAATAGCTAGGAACAATTTACCTGATAACAAATGAACCAGTTTTCTCCCACTTGCTGCATTTGAAGCAGGTTGGTGTTGAACAGTGAGTGTGGACATGAGCTCTGAGTCCAGGCAGGATTGCACGCAGCTACTCTGGCTTGTGGCCATGAAGATTTGTCCACAGTAGCCTTCTGGAACTCTCATTGTAAGACTCCAGTATAGTCTGTGAGAAGCAACCAGGTGATAGTGATCTCAGTTATTAACCATTTGTTAGTCACGTGACCTTCTAAAATAAGTTTAAAAATCATTAACTAAGAACTCGTTGGTTCACTTAAAAATTAAAACTATCGTGTGGGCCTGGTGCAAGTGACTGTCAACACAGGAAAGTTGCTGCATTGAAGCTATTCTACACCTTGCTATATAGAAGCTGTAAGTGTAACAGAGAATGTAGACATAGAACAATTTCTATGAAACCTGGCAAGATGGCTCAACAGACGAAGGTGCCTGCCACCAAGTCTGACAAACCTGAGTTCTCTCCCCATGATCCTCACAGTGGAGAAAACTAGCTCCCGTGACCTCATACTTGCACCATGGTTTTCACATGCATGCACATACACAAAATGTAAAAACAACTTTTGAAAAAAAAACCTCCCTATGGCATCTTTCAGGAGATAGAACACCAGCCTCAGAAAAGGCTCTGAAGACACAGTGGGAGGAAGAATCAGATGTCGTTGGTGGCATGTCGGCAGAAACAGATAAACCTTGAAATGCAGCTAATGAGTAATTTACATGGTGGAAATACATGGGGCAGGGAAAAGAAAGACAATTCGGCTAAAATAAAAACAATGAGGCGATTTGTGTCACACTGCTTTGCTGAGGAATCTAAATAACTATCAGCTCCATGTGATAGAATTTCTTCACTTTTAATGGGAGGGTTGGACTGGACAGCATCTGAGTTCAGGACAAGCTCTAAAAGTCTAAAGAAGATAACACTAAAAGTTCAAGAGGAAATGACTATGTGGGATCCAGCCGGATGATACCAGTTCCTCTAAAGACAATATCAAGTCAGTGACTATTCCAAATTTTAGAAAAACAACTTCCTTTATGTCAGCACAAAGTACTTAGATAATTACTTAGCATATAATTTTTCAATTAATCAATACTAGTTTGTCATATAGATAACAAAAGCATATCTTTCAGTTTTGAGTGGAATTTCCCAAAATGTTATTCTAAGGACTAAGAAGATGGCCCAATGGGTAAAAAGTTTGCTTGTCACAAAAACATGAGGATCTGAATTCAGATCCACAGTTCCCAAGCAAAAGCCAAACATGGTGGTTGTGCCTGTGACCCCAGCACTGGTGAGAGGTTAGACAGAAGACAGAGAAATCCCTGAAGTCTATTGGCCAGCCAACATAATGGAATGGATGAACTTGGGTTCAGTAACAATCCTTGAGAAAAGGCACCTAACCCTGACCTCTGGCACACACGCACACATACATGCACATTCACACACACACACACACATGCACACATTAATGCACACACACATGCATGCCCAAGCATACACACACATACAGATGCACACAAACACGATGTTTATGTCATCATAAAATGATAATGCCATGGAGAAATTTTTCTTTCTTCCCATAATGTAGATACCAAAGCCTTCCCCAGCCACATGGCTTGTGATTGAGAATGGAAATCAGTTTAAGTGAAACCTTAGACTGGGATGCTGATCTGAGGGGTTAGTTAGGAAAAGGCATGGGAACTCTGTTACACAAGGGCGGGCTTGTTGGGGTTTATGTCCCACCTGGTCCCCCCAGCCATTTAGTCCCAGAGAAAAATAACACAGAGAGTCTGCATTAGGTTATAAACTGATTGGCCCATTAGCTCAGGCTTTTTATTAGCTCTTGTAGCTTATATTAACCCATTATCCTTATCTCTGTTAGCCACATGGCTCAGTACCTTTCTCAGTGGGGCAGGTCACATCCTGCTTCTTCAGTGGTCTGGGCAGGAGTCTCAAGAGAGCTTCCTGCTTCCCAGAATTCTCCCATTCTTATTGTACCACCTCTACTTCCTGTCTGGTTTTCCCGCCTATACTTCCTGCCTGGTTAATGGCCAATCAGCGTTTATTTAAATCATGATTGACAGAATACAGACAATTCTCCCATACCAGAACTCTGCTCAGCTCTGCTCAGCACCTTGAGCCACCTTCCCAGGCAAGGGCCATGTGAAGATGCAGAGAAGAGTGGCCTTCCACAGGCCAGAGAAAGGGCTTTCACTCAACACTGGACTATTGTCTCTTGGTCATGGGCCTCCCAACCTCCAAAGACACGGACAAGAAAGCTCTTTTTCTAGGCTACTCAGTCCATTATGTCCTGCTATGGCATCCCAGAGTGACAGGCACCAATAATAACTGAAAGGATTGTTTGCTGTGAGGATAAACTGTTTATGTCCATCAAGTTCCAGTATTAAAGCATATTAAAATAATTATAGATTCAGAACATGTAGGTTATTATTTCTCTTTGGGGGTTATTGAGCTCTAAAGTTTAACATGATTTTAGTCACCCATGCAACAATGTGATGAATTGACTTCTTTGTTAGTTCATTGGAACAATAGTATTGCCTGATCTACAACATTTTTTCTTTCCATGAATTTTACCAGTGAGTTAAGAATTATTGGCATTCAAAAATAAGCCAACAAAAAAAGTGAAAAATATCACTTCAAACTCTTTTGTGTAACATCAAGGTTTTTGTTTTGGTTTTGGTTTTTTTGTTTTCTTTTGTTTAAGAAATCCTGCCTTTATATGAACTATTTTTTCAAATACGTTTGGCAATTAATTTTGCCATCCTCTCACTCAACCAACTTCTTGCCAAATACAGTACCGGATACTGGAAATTGACGAAGGCAGTGAAGAAGTGCTGATTCTCTGCTCTCTCTGCCTGAAGTCAAGCTTGTGCGATGGCAAAGCTCCAAAAACTTTGGGGCTCTGCAGCTCACAAAGCCCTGTGAGAGGAGAAGGAGAGGCTGTTGGAGGTGTGCTGCCCAAGAACATCTAAATAGCTCCCAGGGCTCCGGAGATATGTCTTAGGTAAGCAAATCCCGAAAGGCAGTTGACAAACAAAGGTGGAAGTAGCTGTGTCAGGTGTAGGAACATTAGTTGATAGAAATTAGCAAAGCGAAGTCCTAGGGAATGTGATTTCAGGTAGCGTAAACATGGTGAAGTCTCAAAGGATAGAGCACAGGGGAGGGATTGTGCAGTTGCAATCCCTAGAGGACAGAGCCCAAGGTTCGACATGGAAAAGCGATGTTGGTGGAGAGAAAGAACCCTTAGCCTAGTTTATTTCAACATCATCACATGAACAGATATGATACCTGCTTCCATGCAAAACATGAGGAAGTCAGGGTTACTTGTAGAAAAGTCTTATTGCGTCAAAAATACACAGCAAAAAATCATGAGATCTTTCATGATTGTGGGCTCAAGCGTATTTGTTTTTCTGACTCAAAAGAAACTCTACACATGTAGCTGAGGGGAAATGCCCGTGAGAGGGTCTGTGCATTAGCTTTTTATCTCTACAGCAAAACGGCAAAGATAATCGACTTAAAGGAAAAGAGTTGAGTTATCTGGGCTAGCACCTTTGGAATTACATTCTATTCTCCACTGGCACCTTCCTTCTGGGTCCACAGAAAGATGGAACATCATCATGGCTGGAGCGTGTGGCAGAGGAGCGCGGCTCAGCTCACAATAGTGTGCTGAGGAGGAAGCATTAGACTCATTTCCCTAATGAACTAAGTTCCTTCGATTAGACTTTGCCTTCTAAAGGGCCCGCCACTTCCCAATGGTAAAATATGTTTTAATATGTACATACAACATGTTTTAATACATAGGCCTGTGAGGGACACCTGTCCAAACCACAGTACCTAACTAAATACCCTGAGCATCCATCCATCTTCCCTTCCTTCTTCTGGGGGTTTCCTGAGGCAGTCCTCCTCTTGACTTGGCATCTCTAATCTTCCTGCTTTGGAGCCTAAAAGGGCATAGCCTCTTCTAGCCATGTTTCAGGACAATATAGTCACTCTTAACAAGCAGTGCTAAGCAAGCACAGTCATGCCATCCGAGATAAGAAAACTATATAGTGTCCGTTAGGAAAAATGATTAATTTTCAAGTAAAATTGATGTGTTGCAGCTTTCTGTATATCATTCTGCTAAGAGAAACTTTTAAGTATAAATGTATGTATGTATATATGTGTGTGTTTCTGTATATATGTATGTTTGCATGTATGTATGTATGTGTTTGTGTATATGTATGTTTGTATATTTGTATATATTTATGTGTTTGTGTATATATGTATGTTTGTACGTATGTATATGTGTGTGTATATAAGTATTTTGTATGTATGTATATATGTGTGTGGTTGTGTATATATGTATGTATGTGTGTTTGTGCATATATGTGTGTTTGTGTGTATGTATATGTGTGTTTGTGCATATATGTATGTTTGTTGTGTATATGTATGTTTGTATGTATGTATATGTGTATGTTAATATTTGTGTGTATGTATATATGTGGGGTAAATTAAACCATAATAGAAAGCACATTCTCTGTGTTAACTACACTGTGGTAACCGTGTATGTAATACTTATTATATTTAGTGCAATTTGTGTTATATCTATTATATACTGTCTTAGCTGGGGTTTCTGTGGCTGTGATAAAACTCCATGATCAAAATCAATTTGTGGAGAAAAGGGTTTATTTTAAATTACAGGTTGGATCTCCTCATCCAGGGAAGTCAGGGCAGGAACTTGGAGGGAGAAACTGATGCAGAGGCCATGGTTACTTGCTGGCTTGCTTTTCATGGCTTGTTCAGCCTGCTTTCTTACAACACCCAGGAAAAGCAGCCCAGGGGTGGCACCCGCACAGCGAACTGAGCCCTCTGACGTCAATCATCAATTAAGAAAATACACCATAGTCTTGTCGACAGTCCACGCTGTGGGCTGCTCTTCCTCAGTTGAGGTTCCTTCTTCTCAAATGACCCTGGCTTGTGTCAGTTGACATAAACTAAGCAGCACACACATAAACTAACACATCTTTAACAAATCAGTGGGGAGGGTGTTATGTCTACTTCACGTGTGAGAAAATCAAAGCACAAAAGATTTAAGAGACTAATGTCACAAACTAGGAAGCGAAGTTGCAATGTAGTCCTAAGTCCACATCACTCACCACTGATGACACCAATGACCGCTGATGTCATTGTCACCCTCATGTAAATTTCCCACTAAGGAAGTGGCAACAATTCTTACCAAACGGATCCATCTATACTTCTCTGGGTTTCGGCATCGTTCATGTGCAACACTTTTTGGTGTTTGGGAGACAAAGGGGGAGCTGGAGAGCTGGCTCTGCGCATGCTACTCCAAAAGAGGGCCTGAGGTCAGCTCCCAGCAGGCAGGCCAGGCAGGGTCACAACCACATGAAGTCAGGCAGTTCACCCGCACATCAAACTCTATCTCCAGGGGATGTGAGGGCCTGGTCTACCCTCCGAGGGCACTGCGATCACCTGTACAAACTCATGCTCTCTCTCACATGTACACACATAGTTAAAAAGAAAAACTTGAATGTTTTTTAAGAGAAAAAAGATTATTATGACGACTGAAAACCACCTGAAGTTGTAACTATAATGCCCACAGCTTTTATACAACAAGCCCATATCCACTGGCTTTCATGTTACACAGTAATTTTTCTGCAATGAAAGGCAGAATTGAGGACATGAACACAAAAGCCACAATAATACTTACCTGATTCTTCACAGACAAAAAAAGGCAGCGATAATATACAAAAATAGCAATTGCCTGGATATATGTTATAACACCTTTTTCAAAAAAATGCAAAGATAAATCGTTTTCAGTAGTTTGTATTATAATCATATATTTTTACTTTCCTTATTTTACATAAACTTTATTTCATTCATAAAATACATTTCCATTCATTCATTTATGACAGACATTATTGGTATAAAAAATTTTAAAGGCAGGAAAGTATCAAGGGTGAAATTTTAAAAATTCTATCATGCCTTCTTAGTCAATTCTAATGTTCACAAAGGCATCTACATTTTGGTTTGTATATAAAAGTGATTATTACATCTCATAGTAATTCAGTGTAAACAGACTCATTGTTCAGCCTCTTGAATACTTCTAGATGTGAGCCAGGGGTCCTGTGAAAACCGCAGTTTTCAATCCACATGAGTCATTTGGTTTGAATCAGAATTTATTCAGAGGTGAAGTCACCCCTCAGGATCATTCTGTTCAGTTAGTTTTAGAATAATGTTTCAAATAGGAGGTCACTTTGAAGGCATGTGCCACCATCCCCGAAAAAAAAATGGGGCATGTATGGAATAAATTGGGAAGCAATGTAAAGGCGGCTGGGAACTAAAAGTTCTCCTTCTCTGCTTGGCCATGCTACCTTGTGTGAACTGAGCTGCTTTGTCGTCTACTGTGAAAGAATGAACTTTCAGCAATGCTTCCGTATGTGATGTGTAGTATTTTTACTTTATATGCTTCTTTTCCCGATAACAGACCTAGTTTCTGGCCAAAGAAGGGACTCTGAGACCCAGAACGGGTGATCACAGTAGCTGCAGAATTTTTCAGACTGGTCAAACAAGACTCTTATCTTCTTTGTGGCCACAGCCCGAAGATTGTGATTCCCACTGTGCCTATCGCTAAAGCCCTCCCTGTGTGGAGCAGCTGGCCTGAGAGTAAAATCAGTGGCAAAGAGCAGGCACAGTGGCACAGTGCTGGGGTCCTGAAATCCACCATCCGGAGGGCACACCCAAACTCAAATTCAGAATTTCTGAAGGGCGAGCCTCTCCTTTTTGCTCCCATGCTCCTTACCTATTGCTCCCGCTCTCTGATCTAATCTCTTTCCTGGGGACCTGGGAATCATTCTGGTTTCTCTCCCTGCATGTTTCCTTGGAATATGTGCCTTTCACATATATGGACAAAACATAGGCTCCTGGTTTAATGAACAAAGAGGTATGACTGCATGCAACAAAATCCAGCAGGCTTTGACTCCATCTCTACCTCCTCATATCTCCCTGGGTCTTTCAGGTCCGTTTGCTACTCCTACTGCTATTCAGTGTTTGCTTTTATTTCTTAATTTTGTCCTTCTAGTTATTCTTTTATAAAAGACAAGAATTTAGCTCTCGTCTATCACGTATACGTATACACACACACACTCTACTAAAACTACACTCCGAATTTGTTTATGTTTCCGTATTGGAAGCCACTCCTTTTGTTTTTACATAGTTCCCTCTTTTGCAGGAGTAGGGGCTCATTTTCTGCATTCTTTCCTCTGATTCATTTCCAAACGCTGTCAGAGCCCTAAAACCCCTTCCAATAGGCTGGTGTAATCCATCTAGTGTTTGTCAGTTTGCTTCTGTCCATTTGTTTTTGAATTATCATAATACCCTCAACATTTGAGCCCACCAGAGGCAAGGATCTTGATACATTTTTTTGTCTCAAAGGCATTTGCCAGAGACCTGTGCGTGTCTGTCCTCCCAGCTGCCTATTACCTGTCCTCTTCCTGGTGGTCAGTCTGTCACTGTCATTTAGGGCATTCTCCTCTGCTAGTCTTAAATACCTTCTTCTTCCTCAAATCCAGCTTACTGCCTTGTTAATGAAGCAGAATTTCCAGGGGCCTCCTATGAAGCACAGCAAAAATGGGAGTTTCAGAAATAACTTTGACATCTGAAAATGTCTTGGATCCACCTGTCAGTTGATTGGTAGTTGGGTTAGGTATAAGATTCTTGGGTGCTGATAATTTTCTTTCAGAGTTTTAAACTCTTGCCTGACTGCTATTAAAACATTCAGGGTTGATATTCATTCCCTAATACACTGTTTCATCTTTCCATTATGAGAGCTTCATGCTTTTATGCTCCTCCAAAGTCATAAGAATTTATAAATAAAAAAAAAGAATTTATCCCAATGTGCTTAGGGTTAATCTTCTTTCTTCTTTCCTCCTTATTTTTTTTTTGCAAACACCTCTTTGTCCCTTTAAATTTGAAAAATTGTAACCACACTTCTGAAGATAGTGTATGTGTGAGTGTGTGTGTGTATGTGTGTGTGTGTGTGTGTGTGTGTGTGTGTGTGTGTGGTTATAATTTCTTCTTGGTTTTCTGTCTTTTCACTTACCATTTTCTATGATTTAGAAATTAGACCTTTTCCTAGTTAAATTTCTGTTAATTTAAATAACAGAACCCCTTGCCCAAAAATAACTTGTGCGGCATGGTGGTATTAATGAGCTATCTCCCATAAGTCTCAGGCATTCGAGTACTTGGTCTCCAGTTAGTTAGTGGCTATTTGGGGAGGAATACAAGGTATGGTCTTACAGGAGAAAGCACATCACTGGGGTGGAACTGGAAGGTTTTAAAATGCTGGCACCATTTCAGGTTACTGCCTCTCTCTCCTGTTTCTGGTTTGAGATGTG
>PVIU01006633.1:0-58683 GCA_004026605.1 Ondatra zibethicus
GACCACCACTCCTGTGCCCACCACCCCTGAGACCACCACTCCTGTGACCACCACTCCTGTGACCACCACTCCTGTGACCACCACTCCTGTTACCACCACTCCTGTGACCACCACTGTGACCACCACCCCTGTGGTCACCACCACTACTAAACCTACAACCACTGCCGTTGTCACCACCACTATGGGTAAGGCTTTTTTTAATTTCCTTCTCTTTTTTTCTACTCCCATGTTTCCTTCTTGTTTCCACTTTTTCATTTTATTTAATGTTTTTTCCATGTTTGTAAACTTCTTCTCTCCCCACCTCTTCTGTGTAAGACATCTTCTTCTTAGTACTTCCTCTCTTTTCTCCTACCCTTTCTCTGTTTCCTGTATTTCTATTCTGCCCCTCCTTGTTTCATTTTATATATATTTTTATCTGACCCTTACCCTTCTCCCTTTTTTCCCATTCCTCTTTTCTCTTTTTATTTGGCACCTTGCTCCTGTATTGTCATTTCTTTCTTCAATCTTTTTCTCTTCTGTCATGGATTGTTAACTTTCTTTCCTGTCATCTTCTTGCTTCTAATTTAGTACCCTTCATCTGCCACAGCTCCTCACAGTATTTCAGTTCATCTTCAGACACACTCACACATACACAGTCACTCACACGTACTCACACACACTCACACTTGCACACTCATTTCACACACATACTCTCAAACACTCACACACACACAGATACAGACACTCACACAAACCACACACTCACACACATCCACAGATACTCACAGAAACTATACACATTCACACACACACAGACACAACACAGGCATTGCTTGCTTCAATCTTTAAGGTATTTTTTTGATCTTTCTTGTTTCTCTTTTTGTCTCTCTGGTCATCTCCTTTGTAAAAACGTTCAATGATGTCATTAAATCTCTTTCTTTTTTTCTGTCCACGTTTGGACATTGATACTTCAGTATTCAGTGCTGGTTGTTTTCTTTGTTTTTCAAAACCTGTTTGCCAGCGGCAATCACACGAGTCTTATTTGCCTTTCTTATCAATAGTTTGGCTCAATTCTATCCCCTCTCACCCTGTAGTAGTGGGTCTGGCGGAGTCGAGTGCTTCCTCTCTTCCTTGTGTTGTGTCTCTGATTTCGATGAGATGTGCTCCCTTGCACTGTCTCTCCTTGCTGCCTACTCTTGTTCTATTATAATCTATTGACGTTTGTACTTTGTGTGAAGTGTGCAGTTCACAGTGTAAGGTATTCTTTCCAGTCGCCTTCCTACGTTGAGAAAGGACCTTCTACGTATTCAATAATTTACTAAAGTAAATGCTCAAATACATGAACTGACGTTGAACATCGTGGCTGGAGCCTGTAATCCACCCACTCAGCAATCCAAAGCAAGAAAAATGATAATTTGAGGACAGCCAGGGTTTCATAGTACAGCCCAGCCTAGTTCTGACAATATATTACAGAAGGAGAGAGAAGGGGGAGAGAGAGAGAGAGACACAGAGAGAGATCCTAAAAATGAGAGAATAAATGGTTTGGGGAGATGGCTCAGTCAGTGAAGCGCCAGCTACGTAAGGAGATGGACCTGAGCCCAGATCTCCAGAACCCATGTAAAATCTAGTCTAAGGCAGACACAGGAGGATCTGAGCCTCACTGGCCAGCAAGGTTAGTGAAACCAGGTAGCTCCAGGTTCAGTGAGACATGACCTAAACATAAATGGTGGAGAGCAGTTGAGGAAGACACTCGACACACACGCACACACGCACACACACACACACACGCACACGCACACACATACGCACACGCACACACGGACGCACACACACGCATGCACACGCACACATGGACGCACACACACACGCACACACATGCACACACAAGCACACACACACATACACACTGCATTTAATAAATACATAAATGAGAATTTTAACTATTTGAAGTTGATCTACATAGATCATGGGGAGTTATGAGTCGCTGCCACCAATCCTACCATGTCTCTCTGTCGAGTTCTCTGTCTCTGACCAGCAGACGTTATAAACAGTCATAACAGCCCAACGTAGCACCCCAGACTCTTCCTGGGCATTGAGGGGCAAGTTGATGCCTATTTTCACCCTTGGTGGACTCACCACTGGTCAGCGGCCCCGGATTCACCCCGTCTCTGTCTCTGTTTCTGATATAATGTCCTTCCTTCCCGTTTGCTTTCTCTTCTGTGCCTGTGAGATGACCTGATGGGAGCTGGGCGGTTGGATCGGGCTCTGTGTACACTGCTTCTGTCTCTGAAGTGAGGGCAACATTGACTGTCCTGTGAATGCAGGGTCTTGTCCGAATGTCCAATTACACAGGGACACTGGTGTAAACCAGACATGGTGGTACACTCCTGGCCTCTAATCCCAGGACTCGGGAGGCTGAGGCCTGTTCAAAGCCAGCCTACGCTATATAGTTAGAAAAACATCTCGGAAAATTAGGGAGGCAGGGAAAAAGAAGAGGATGGAAAAGGTTAAGGAAAAGACAGAACAAAGGGGGAAGGAAGAAGAAGAAAGCAAGGAAAGGAGTGAGGGGCAGCAGCGTGTGACACACGTCACGCTGTGACTACAGCAATGTGTACTAGGTCTTGGCGTTGTCTTTTGCAGAGATCTGCCTGAATGGAGGGTCCTGGACAGGGCAGGTCTGCCGTTGCCCCAATGGCTTCTCGGGGGATCGCTGTCAGGATCATGTCCAGATTGTTAACTGTCAGAACGGAGGGACGTGGGACGGCCTCAAATGTCAGTGCACCAACCTCTTCTACGGACCACGGTGTGAGGAGGTGGTGGAGAGCATTGAGATAGGTGAGCACAGAGTGCAGGCCGGGCTCTCCCTCCCGCTGCCCAGCATAGGAATCTCCCTCCAGCACCTGTCCTTGCCTACCTCTTACGGGCCATATTTTTTTAAAGACTTATTTATGTGTGTGAGCATGTGTGGGGGCGTGCGTGCATGTGTGCACACGTATGCATGTGCCGCAGGTGTGGGCACCCACAGAGGGCAGAAGAAAGAGTTGGACCACCTTGAACTTGAGTTTCAGTAATTATGACTGCCTGGCTGGGCTGCTGGGAATTGAATTCCAGTCCCCCACAAAAGCAATACACACTGTTGATCTCGGAACCATCACTCTGGTCACCCCATATTTTACATTTACCTGGTGATAAAAGTGTTAAAAAAAATTCTAGGGCTGGAGAGGTGGCTCAGAGGTTAAGAGCACTGACTGCTCTTCCAAAGGTCCTGAGTTCAATTCCCAGCAACCACATGGTGGCTCACAACCATCTGTAATGAGGTCTGGTGCCCTCTACTGGCCCATAGGATATATGTAGGCAGAACACTGTATACATAATAAATAAATAAATCTTTTAAAAACCCAGGCTAATTAACTACAACATGGTTGCAGAGGGGTGGTTCCCCGTTTACCATGTTGAAGTCGTGGTTTTTACGTTGGACTGGAGGGTAGCTTGGTTGGTAAAATGCTGGCCTTGACAAGTGTGAGGGCCTGAGTTCAATCCCTAAGACCTGTGTAGAAAAAAGAGGGTGTGTGGTTGTGCATGCTTGTGATCCCAGCTGTGGGGGAGGCAGAGCCGAGCAGACCCCTGGGGCTAGCTGACCAGCTTGTCCATTTCCAAACCAGTGAGAGACCCTATCCCCAAAAACAAAGATGGGGGTGGCGTAGCGACAGCTGATGCCGTCCTCTGGCCTCAACGCACAGCTGCAGGTGCACAGCCACCCACAGCCAGAATTCGTTTGACTTTACCATGCTGGAAAAGCAATAGCTGTTCTGTGGAAATCCTACTTCAGATTTTGAACATGGGTCTTCTCCTGGGCTGGTGACATGTAAGAAGTACCCTCTCTCTCGAAACGCTGAGGCGTAGCTCCCACAGGCAGACACATGGACACACAGAAAAACCACCAGACTAGGTTGTGATGAAAAAAGAAAACGGGAAGAAATGATCATCTGACCTTTCACAGCAGGCTGCGTGTGTGTGTGTATGTGTGTGTATGTGTTGTGTATATGTGTGTATGTGTGTGTATGTGTGTATGTGTGTGTATGTGTATATGTATGTGTGTGTGTGTGTGTGTGTGTGTGTGTTGCTGGTGGCAAAACCCAAGCTTTGATCTTGCTAAGCCAGCATCCTACCACTGAGTTACACCCCAGATGAATGCCCAGGTTAAACACAATTTTCATTTATGAAATGTACAATATACGAATGATTTATCAGGATGTAACTCTACCATCCACAAGCCCTAAGGAACACAGTATGCCCCCTCCTCCCTGCATCCGGGACTGCACTGGTAAGGGCCCCTCTCAGTGGTCGGTGCTTCTCTCTGTCCTCTCAGAGCCCACAGTCTCTGCCACCGTGGAAGTGACTGTCAGAGTGACCAGCCAAAACTTCAGCGAAGAGCTAAAGAACCCGGAATCCAAGGAATTCAAGGACTTCAATAAGACATTCACAGATCAGGTAGCCCCAAGAGACCACGCAGCCCCATCCCACCCACACCCGGAGGAATCTGGAGGGAGGGGTTAAGATGGCAACTGAGTGGTTAAATGTGTGAGCTTCTCAGCTCACCAGGGCAGGTGGGGGATGGGAAGCAAGACCTGCCTGGGAGCTGCGAGCGGGAACTGGAACAGGCCTGGTCTCTGAGGACTGAACTCTCTATTTGATCTCCGGGTTGCTATCAGTTGGGATGAGGACTGGGGACTGATATCCCACACAACATCCCCAAGGTAGGACCTCCAGGATGACACAGTGGCCCTTGCCTTTCAGATGGCGTTGATTTATGCTGGAATTCCTGAGTATGACGGGGTTATCATCAAAGGGCTGAGGTGAGTACCTGGGTCTGAGAGGAAAAAAGTCTTTTGCGTGGGAACAACAGTCATGATTACAGAAGCCAATTGGGGGGCTACCGGTGTTAGCCCACAGTGGGTGCTGCGCGGGAACGACAATGGTTGTGGCTCGAACAACAGAAACCTCTGCTATGCTCACTGCTCTGGTGGCAGGAAGTCTGAGACCAAGGGTGGTGTCTTTTCCCTGGGCCCTTGGTGGCTTTTTCTGGATGCAAGTCTCAGCTATCTCTCTGCCTATTCAAACTTTGTGTGTGTTCGTCATACATACATATTTGTGTGTGTGTGTGTGTGTGTGCGTGCGTGCATGCACAGAAACACACATATGCCTCCATCTCTCTCTCTGTGTATAGGTACATGTACACATACATGTGAATAGATGTGGAAGCCGGTGGCCCGCATCGGGTGTCTTCCTCAATCTCTCTCTCCACCCTATTTTTAGTAACCAGGTCTCTCATTTAGCCAGGGGCTCCCAGGAGATCAAGCGACCCACCTGCCTCTGCTCTCCCTGGTGCCGGGGTTACAGATGTCATGACATCCAACCTTACCTGAGCTCCTGAATTCTGTGTTTATACATCAGAGACTTCATCAACTAACTGAGCTATCTCTCCAGTGCTCCCTGCTACATGTATGTGTATGTCTGTCTGTCTGTTTCTCTCTGTGTGTCTGTCTCTCTCATCTCCCTCTCTCCCTCTGTCTTTCCTGATAAAAATCTTTCTCTGTACTCCAGAGTAGCTTGAGCTCACTACATAGCCCAGGTTAGCCCTGAGCTCTCAATCCTCTTGCCTGGAATTCCTCCCAGGAGTACAGAGGAGGCAAGGGATGTCAAACATGAGTAGCAGGGGTGACCATAGGAGGATGCTCAAGGGTACCACCCCTCTCTCCCCAGGAACGGCAGTATCATTGTGGATTATGATGTCATCCTGAAGACCCAGTACACCCCAGAATATAAAGACGTGTTACAGGACATCAAAAGTGATGTGCAGAAAAAAATCATAAATGCAACCCAGCTTCAAGTAAGCGACGCTAATAATAACTGCACAGGTAAGGCCCTCCTGGAGGGAGGGCTCTCAGAGGGTGGGTCCTTAATCCCCCTGACTTTTGACCCTGGGACAGGTGAGGTTTAGTGAAGGAAGGCAAGTGGAGGTTGTGGGTCACTGGGATCTGTGTCCAGCTTGTCACTCCCGTCACAGTGGGGGAAAAGCCTTGGGTGGGAGGGGCACGGAGCAGTGCAGAGATGGAGAATCCCTGAAGAGCATCAACAGCAAGGGGATTCGGGTCGGACGGGGCAACACATAGCGAGTCTTCTAAACACAGAGAGTCATGTGGGGATCCTGGCAGAGGGGCTGTGGACCCTCTGAGACCCTCTGAGCCACAGGACCCTGTGAGTGCGGCCCATGCGAGAGCTAGAAACCTGGCCCCCCGACCCCCGCTGCAATTCCCAGCTTCCACGCCCACTAGTTAAAGGGCTGTTGTCAAACCTGTCATAAACAAGGCCAAAGCGGAAGGATTTCTTGGTTTCCTGACTTGTGGGGATACAGCCTCCCTTGGATGGGCAGGCAAGGCTGCAGACAGCCCCGTGGTAGCAGAAGCCTGCTGTCTGCTGTTCTTTATGAAGTCCTGACCTGGCCTATGTGGTGGCATATGTCTTTAAACACAGATCTTGGGGCCTCCGGCAGGCAGATCTCTGTGAGTTGGAGGCCAACCTAGTCACATACTGAATTCCAGGACAGCCAGGGCTATCCACACAGTGAGACCCTGTCTAAAAAACAAAACAAAACAAAACAAACAAACAAACAAACAAAACCCTCAAAGCAGAAGGGTGAAAGTGGAGTAATCTACAGCCTTCCAGCCTGGCTCCATTTGACCCAGGGAAGCCCCGTGCCTGAAAGTTTCCCCAACCTTCCCAGACAGTGCCGTCGCCCAGAACCCAAGTGTCCAAACACAGGAGCCTAACGAGAACACTTCACACTGCGCTGTCTCGTTCCTTCCCCTCTCCCACACAAGAGCCTCTGTGATAACGGGCGGGCGGTATGTGTTTCCTCCACAGGGTTTTTACTGTGCTTCAACGCAAAAGACACCCAAGTGCAAAACATTTCCATTTCAGACGTCGTCACTCCTGAAGGTAAGTAATGTGAGCGGTTCTGGAAAAGGCCAGGAGGGTAGAGGAAGGCAGGGAGGAACAGGGCAGGGAGGAGCGGGGCAGGGAGGAGCGGGGCAGGGAGGAGCCGGGCAGGGAGGAGCGGGGCAGGGAGGAGCGGGGCAGGGAGGAGCGGGGCAGGGAGGAGCGGGGCAGGGAGGACCCGGGCAGGGAGGACCCGGGCAGGGAGGACCCGGGCAGGGAGGAGCCGGGCCTCCTGATTCTTAGCTGTTCTTCCACGTCCCCCTCAGAGGAATGCAAGCAGAAGGCTGGGGAGGTGTACGAGCAGTACGTCTTCGCGGAGCAAAAGGACGACAAGTGGCATTGTATCACGGCCTGCTCGACAGGGTACAAGGCCTCCTTGGACTGTCACTATGGCAAGTGCCAGCTGCAGCGGAGTGGCCCCCAGTGTCTGTGAGTACCGCACTTTGCCCGTGGAGTGGCTCCTCTCCTGGAGGCCAAGGTCATGGGATTATCATATACAACACACTGCACCTCTTGAGAGTACATGGTTGTGAAAGAATCAGGTTGCAGGGTTAAAGGGACATGCATAGCCAAGTCCAGAGTCGACGAAACTGGGTCGGGAAATGTCCAACCTGCTAGGAAAAGCTTCAAGACAGAATGAGCGATGGACACTCCAGTCTAGCAGAGAACACAGGGCTTCTTTCCAGAGAAAGGACGTGCGCCCCACATCCTGAGAGGTGACTCAGTGGGTAAAGGGGATCCGCGTGGTGGAAGGAGAGAACCAACATTTGCACGTTGCTCTCTGACTCCACAGCACACACACACACACACAGAGTAAATAAATGTAATTTTTAAAAATGTCTCCTGCTATTGGAATAGATAAAGAGAGCTCTGTGTCTCCATGGGGACAGGGAGCCCATATAGCCTACTCATGGCATAGGAAAACCAAGAAGGGCATTGCAAACTGAACCCTGAGTGTGGTGGTGCATGCCTGTGATACCAGCACTTGGGAGGCAGAGGCTCCAGGAGGATCATGCGTTCAAAGTCAGTCTGGCTACACTGAGAGGCTCTGTCTCAAAGCGGGGGACTAGGAAGGGTTAGGGAGATGGCTCGGTTGGTAAAGTCATGCCACGCAAGCATGAGGACCTGAGTTCGGATCCCCAGCGCCCATGTAAAAGCCAGGCATAGGCTAGAGGGATGTCTAGGAAGTTAAGGGCGCTTGCTGTCCTTGAAGAGGAGTCGGCTCCCACCTGGTGGCTCACAGCTGTTAACTCCAGTTCCCGGGAATATGATGCCCTCTTCCGGTTTCTGTGGGTACTGCATGTAGGAGGTACACAAGCTACAACCCAGTCTATTAATTACGTTTCGCAATTGCGATAAAAGGCCATGACCAAAAGCAATTATGGAAGAGCGTTTATTTTGGTTTATGGTTCTGGGGAGGTGTGGTCTCATAACGGTGAGGAAGGCATGGCAGCAGGTGACCAGAGCAGAAGGGAGCTGAGGTGCAGTCTGGAAACGGGGAGAGACCATAATCCCCCAAAACCCACTTTGAGACGTACTTCCTCCAGCGAGGCTCCACTTCTTAAAAGTCCCACCCATAACCTCCCCAAACAGCGCCACCAATTGCGGGCCAAATGTTCCAATACTGTGGGGGCCACTTTTCACTCAACCGCTACAACCACGTAAAGACCTGGCCTCCAAAAACCAGGTATCCGGAGCCCGAGGCCTCTGCCCCCACAGACGCCAAGGTTCATCTCCTCAGAGCTGTGTTCAGACTTGCACCTCTCCCTGGGTACCCACGAGGCCAGAGCATGGCTGACTGTGTCCTCTCTGCCCTTCTCCCACGCCAGCTGCCTGACCACAGACACTCACTGGTACAGCGGAGAGACTTGCGACTGGGGCATCCAGAAAAGCCTGGTCTACGGGCTCGTGGGAGCCGGGCTGGCCGTGCTCTTGTTGATCCTCGTTATCCTGGGCGTGTTCTCCTTCCGCTTCAGAAGAGAGGCGCAAAGGTAAGCGGCTGGCATCCCCTTCCTTCGCCATCCTTGTCCTCCTCTCTGTGTTCCCTCTCCCGATGTACTCTGTGATCTTAACGGGGTCCCCTGGTGTTTTCCACCAACAGGCAAAGTTTCAGAGTGACTCAGTTGCAAAAGTGGAATGAAGAGGAAGGCAGAACTCCTGGCGCCTTACACAACATCGGTTTTGAACACAACGAAGGTACTGGCAATCTCTGCGGAGCTGAGACTCAGATAGGGTGGGAGACATAGGAGACCCGAGAAAGGTACCCGGGTCATTTGCCATCCCTGAACCCCCGTGCCACCAGAACCTGGGTGAGATACAACATGGGTGTTGTAGCAACACCCTAGGGGAAGCACGGAGCCAGTAGATGGTGTATGTTTCTCTAGAACATAAAACTATGCCTATGGGGATATAGAGGAGAGACCAGGGGCAAGGATGCCTATCTCAAAAAAGAGGTTAGCAGTGTAGTTTGTTAAATGCAAGCATTATAACTTCCAGAAATGGGACTGGGGATGTGAGTCAGTGGGTGGAGGGCTTGCTTAGGATGTAGGAAGTCCTGGTTTTGATCTCCAGTACCACATAAATCAGATGTGGTCGTGCGCCTGTGTTATCCCAGCACAGAAAAGGGTCATCCTTGACTACATTGCGAGGTTGAGGCCAGCCTGAGACACGTGAGACCCTGTCTCAAAAAGCAAACAGTGGCGGGCCTGACAGTGGAGACCTTTAATTCTGACACTCGGGAGGCCGAAGGAAGTGGGTCTATGAATTCAAACACAGTCTTGTCTACATCATTCTTGAGACACAGTCTCTCTCTCTATCCCATAGTGACCTCAAACTTGTCATCCTCCTGCCTCTGCCTCTCGAGTGCTGTTATTACAGGCACGCACCCCCCCACGCCTGACCGTAGCTTTAAAGTGATTAACCCAGGGAGCTATTGGGGAGCAACTGATTCAAGCAGTCTACCACACTCCTGTTGGCTTTTGTTTCCTGGGTATGGGATGAACACCTTCCCCATCATTGGGGCTCAAGGAAGTGATGATTGCTTGTCTTTCTAACCCCGTCTCCTTGGGCTTCCTCCTCCCTTAGAACAAGAAGATTTGGGCTCTGAGTACAGCAACTTTGAGGCCATACGCAATATAAACCCTGAAGAAAAGGTAAGAATGATCCGGATGAACCACCCACCTCCGGTGCCCTAAGCCCTCCATCGTCCCTTCTACCTGGTAGGACCCTTGGGCGAGCAAAGCCATAGCGTTTCATGGCAGTGGTCTCTGGAACACCCTGCAGCAGGGTTACTTGGAAGGGCGGGAACTGGGGGAGAGGGAGCCAGCACTTGCCCTGGCTTCAGACTGTTTCTGTGTCTTGGCTAAGTCCTTGGTGCCCTAGTTATTTAAAAGTCAGTTTTGTGGGGAGAGTCTGGAGAGACAGCGCAGTGAGGAAGAGAACTTGTGGCTCCTCCAGGGACCGTGTTTGGCTCCCAGAACCCACATCAGGGTTCACAACCATCCATCGCTCCAGTTCCAGGGGATCTGACACCCTCTTTGGACCCCTGTAGGCACCAGGCATGTACATGGTGCATTTACATCCATGTAGGCAAACACTCATACACATAGAACATAAAATGAGTAAGTCTCTTTTAAAAAAAAAAAGAATTTAAAAGTTTTGGGGATAGGATCTTACTGTGTAGCCCAGGCTCGTGTTCCCGCAGCCCCAGCCTCTCGAGTGTGGGTGTGCACCCACCCTTTAAAGTGACAGTTTATTGCTGGGCATTTGTAGGGTGCCTGCTTATTGTGCACAAAATCCTGGATTTATCCAAGCCACTGTTTCATAAGCCGGGGGTGCACACCTGACCTTCCAGCACTTGGGAGCCAGAAGAAAGAGGATCGGAAATTCATGATCTTCCTTGGCACGAGTTTAAGGCTAGCCTGGGCCTCGTAAGCCTGTCTCCAAACACTTCTTTTCAAATATGTGGACTATTTGAGGACAGGAGAAGCCTTGGGAGGTGAAGATGAGATCAGCCCTTGGACAGGCTATTACTAAATCTGACTAGCTGGGAAGGGAGGGTGCAGCTTGTTTGTAGTAGACTCCACAAAATAAGACAAATGCCAGGGCTGGCAAGATGGCTCGGTGGATAAAGATGCCTTCACACCTGGGGGCCTGAGTTCAATCCCAGGGATCAGACGGTAGCAGGAGGAAACTGTTCCCCCTCGTTGTTCTTGGACCTCCACATGCCTGCCACGGCACATGTGCATGCCACCCCAGAAACAGGATGTAGGTACAACATGGTGACCCATATCTTTAATCCCAGCACTTGAGAGGATCTCTGTGAGTTCGAGGCCAGCCTGATCTACAGAGCGAGTTCTAGGACAACCAGGGCTACACAGAGAAACTGTCTTTAAAAAAAGAGAAAAGAAAGAAAGAAATGTGATAACATTTTTAAAATTATTTATTTTTATTTTATGTGCATTGGTGTTTTGCCTGCACGTGCGTCTGTGTGAGGGTGTCAGATCTTGTTACAGACGGTTGTGAGCTGCCCTGTGGGTGCTGGGAATTGAACCCAGGTCCTCTGGAAGAACAGCAGTGTCTTAACCACTGAGACATCTCTTCAGCACCATGATAATTTTTTTAAAGCGATAACTTCCAACCAAGTGCTTCTATAGACCCAAGCCTTTTTTAAACTTTCTTTTTATTTACTCTGTGTCTTTCACATCATGCATTCTCCATCCCATTCATCTCCCATCTGAGTATCTGCCTTGTAGCAACCCCCCTCCAACAATATTTAAGAGAAAAAAAAGGAAGGAAAAGGGAAAACATCTCAACACAAGAGCTGTAGTGAGACAGCAATGCGTGCAGTAAACCCTTTGGTCCGTACACCTTTACTTGCAAGTGTTCCTTGCAGGGAGGCATTGGTCTGGCTCGAGGCCTCTGGTTTCTGCTATGCTATCGATGCTGGACCACAGTGGGGCTCCTCTTGGCTAATCCTGCTGTTGCCCTGTCTGCAGCACCCGCCCCTTCACCGCTCCAGCAGGACCGCGGATGGGGTGGATAATTGGGGTGGGCCAACCCCTAACCCTGGTTTTGGGCCTGAATAGTTTCAGGGTTGTGGACCCAAGTCTGAAGTGCTTCCAAAACTAGATTTCTCCTGTGCTCAGCCCTCGCCCACTTCTGTTCCTCTTTTCAGATCCAGATCCAGAGGCCCCAGATAGTCATGACGTCACTGTAAACACGCACAGAAGCGGTTCCGCATGGCTCCGTGGAGCTGAGGACTGAGGAGAGCCCCACTGGGTCAAGCACGTTGGAACACGCCCTCCCCTGAGAATTCCCCTGGGGACTTGGGACATAGACCCTGTAGTTAGAAAGAATGGATTCCGGGGAGACCGCAGTGCCGGAAGCTCCAACAGTGTGGGACCTACCCCGGGCACGTCATGACGGCAGGCGGTGCCTCCCAGAACCAAGTCCAACTCAGCACCAAGGACAGTGCCCCCGCGTGCCCTTTGCTGCGCTGATTGCTTAGACACTGACTGAATTTTACCATTTCCAAACACTCTTCTAAGAAAGATGGCGTTCCATTTCCACGGACAGCACTGCTTTTAATATACACCACCTGTCTTTACAAGGTCATGCTTAGCTTTCAGTTTCTTTCCGAGATTGGGTATAATTAAGGCTTTTATTTTGGTAAATTCTAATTTTTCCTATGTAAATAAAATTATATGATTATTTTTTTAAGATTTATTTTGTTTTTAATTACGCGTAAGTGTGTGTATCTGCATTGCGTGAACATGAGTGGAATTGCCAGTCATGGCCAGAAGAGGGCACCAGATCCTCTGGGCTGGAGGACCGGCTGCTGTGAGCCTGTATTTGGAACTGAGAAGTGAACTCAGGTTCCTCTGTGAGAACAGTCACACTCTTAACCATCGCTCTAACCCCCATATACGCTTATAATAACTAAAAGCAACCAAAGAAAATTGGTTGCAGAGTTTTACAGATTCTAGAATTTCCTCTACTTGCCACATTATACCGGCTCCTGGGCCACATCTCCTGAGCTCTCTGTCCTCCTCTTCCCTCCAGGATGTAATTCAGCCCTCAGTCCTAAGAGAGGGAATATCTTCACCCAAGAAAGATACCACCCCGAGCCGCCCCCAGCTTCAATTGCTGATCTCTGGAGAATGCCATGAAGCAGGATCACATCTGTTCACACACATAAGGCAGAAAGAGAATCAAGCTCTTTAGGGACTGGAGAGGCTTCTCAGAGGATAAGAACACTTTTGGGGCAAGCATAAGGACCTGAGTTCAAATCCCCAGAAGCCGAGTTAAGAGGCAGAAAACTGGCGAGATAGTTCAATGGGTAGAGGCACTTTCTGTCACGCCAGACCTGAAAGAGAGAATCAACTCCCACAAACTGCCCTCTGATCTTCACATATGCACCGTGACACAGATGTGCATACACATGCATACATATACATGCACAAAAGAAGTAATTAAAGGGCCAGGCAGTGGTGGCGCACACCTTTAATGCCAGACTCAGGAGGCAGAGGCAGGCAGATCTCTGTGAGTTCAAGGCCAGCCTGGTCTACTGAGTGAGTTCCTGGACAACCAGGGCTACACAGAGAAACCCTGTCTTGAAAAAACAAACAAACAAAAAGAGTGATTAAAATGTACTAAATGTTTTTAAAAGCTGTGGTTGCCAGGTGTGACGGCTCACACTTTCAGTCCTAGCTCTCGGGAAACAGAAGCAGGTGGATCCCTGTGAGTTCAAGACCAGCCCGGTGATCTACAGAGTGGGTTCCAGGCCAGTCAGAGCCACATGATGTGACCCTGTCTCAAAAAAATAAAATAAAATAAAAAACCAAAAAGCTGTGCATGGCTACTCACACGGGTCTGTAACCCCAGCTGCCAGCCTCGCTGCAGACCCAGGGACCCAGCTGCAGGAAGTCAGAGTGACGGAGCAGGACACCTGACATGTGTGACACACACAGGTGCACACAGGCACACACATGTGCACACGTAGAGACACACATGCACACACACAGAGAGACACACATGCACAGGCACACATGCACACGCACACAGGCACACAGAGAGACATACATGTGCACACAGGCATACACATGTGCACACACAGAGACACACATAAAGACACACATGCACACACACACAGAGACACACGTGCGCACACACACAAAGACACACATGCACACACACAGAGACACACATAAAGACACACATGCACAGGCACACATGCACACACAGAGTCACACATGCGCACACACAGAGACACACATGCACAGGTACACAAGCACAGAGACACACATGCACAGGCACACAGGCACACACAGAGAGACACACATGCACAGGTACACATGCACACACAGGCACACAGGCACACACACAGACACACAGGCACACACACTGTATATACACTCAGAGTCGCTAAGAGATGGGCGACCTGGGCTCTATTTCCAGCCCCAGGGGATATCATGTGACTGTTCAGACCCAGCCCAGACCATTCCTCAGGTCCCCTTCACTCCTACAAGTCTCAACATTTTGGAGATGTCTTATTTTACATCTGTTTGTGTGTGCTCAGAGGGGCACACACAGGTGCATGCTACTGCATACATGGGGAGGTCAGAGGGCATCTTGTGGGAGTTGGTTCTCTCCTTCCTGTGTGTGGGTCTAGGGCATTGGACTCAGGGCATTGCCTTGTCAGTAAGTGCCTTCATCTGCAGAGACATCCTCGCTGGCCTGTCGGGCAACAGTTTTCAGTGTGTGCATGAGAGTCTAGTCACGTGTGCCACAGAGAATGTGAGGACACCTCTGGCGTCCTCCGACTTCCTTTCCACTGGTTTGAGACAAGGTATCGTCTTGTTCCCTGCGAGCTGAGCCACCAGCTCCAGGTACTCGCCCACCTCGGCTCCTACCTCTCCACAGGAACACTGGGATTACGGGTGGGTGCTACCGACCCATCTACATGTGATTCTGTGGATTTTAGCTCAGGTCTTCACACGTGTACAGCAAGCACTTTGCCCTCAGAGCCCTCCCTCCAAACCTTGGGAACAGTTTTGTTTTACGTTATTTATTCTTTTATTTTTAATTTTAAGTGCATTGGTATTTTGCTGGCCTGTATGTTTGTGTGAGGGTGTCGGGTCCCCTGGAACTGAAGTTATAGACAGTTGTAAGCTGTCATGTAAGTGCTGGGAATTGAACCCGGGTTGTCTGGAAGAGCAGCCAGTGCTCTTAACCTTGGCGCCATCTCTCCAGCCCCCTTATTTGTTTGTTTGTTTGTTTTTGAGACAGAATCTCAAAATGTAGCCCTGGTGGTCCTGGAATTTGCTACGTAGATCAGGCTGGCCTCTAATTTACAGAAATCCACCTGCCTCCTGAGTGCTGGGATTAAAGGTGTGGCCCGGCAAGAAAGGGCTCTTCATTTCTTATGCTTCCGGTCCATTCTGCCCTTCCAAGGCCTCCCACTTCAAGCCACCCTACATCTGCCTAAATCTAAAATAGAGCCTGGACTCTGCCGCCCCCTCGTGGGCATTCTGAGCATCTGCAGGCGATGGTCAGTTTCTCGGCCATTCCCTTAGAAAATCTGAGCCTACATGGTTCGTTTCTTCATTTGCCCTCAAAATCCTTTGCTCGCTATATCTAGATGTCTTCACTTTAAGAATTGCCTCTCAGAGAGATGGCGAGATGGACTCACCGGCGAAGGCAGGTGCTGCATAGCCTGCTGACTTGAGTTGGATCCCTGGGATCCACAGGGTAGGGGAGAACTAGCTCCTGCAAGTTGTCTTTGACCTTGCTTGCCAGGGCAGGTGAGCCCAAGAGTACCCCCATGCACACACGCACACCCATGCAATACATGCACACATGCACATACATAAAACAAATGATTTGTTTGTTTGTTGAGACAGGGTTTCTCTGTGTAGCCTTTGCTGTCCTGGAACTCGCTCTGTAGACCAGGCTGGCCTCAAATTCATGGAGATGCGCCTGCCTCTGCTTCCCAAGTGCTGGGATTCAAGGGTTTTGCCACGACTACCTGGCCAAACACAAGCAATTTTTTAATGGTGGGGGGGTAGAAGGGGATTTTCTCTCATGAGCCTGCACATCCCTGAAACGGGAGGAGGACCAGGCTGCTCTCCCACGTGAGATGCAGCTGAGGCTGACCTTGAACTTCTGATCCTCCTGCCTCTGCCTCCTGAGTGCTGAGATCACAGGCATGGACCACCACCCCAAAAGGGGGCTTTCCCAGGACTGTCGACTCTGCCTCCCATTATCCACACCAACATCTTTCCCGCTTGCTTCCATCTGCTCAGTGAGGTGGACACCATCCCATGCAGAAGTCCAGCTCCCACCCTCGGCTCCCACCTGGGTAAATACGTGAAGGTCACTTCTTTCCTCCGATCCCTGTTGTCTCACTTGTAAAAATGGAGTGACCGGGACCAGCAAGATGGTTGAGGGCTTAAAGGCACTTGCCAAACCTGGCAACCTGAGTTCGATTCCTGAGACAACCACTGACTCCTACACGCTGTTGTTCGACCTCTACACACATGCCAAGACATGCATTCAAAAATTCATTAATTAAATGTGAAATATGGAGTGACCATTATCTCATAAATGAGGGCATCGGAAGCAAAGACCGGTAATTTGCCCGGAGAACTAAAGGGATAATCTAAGGAGACTTGGCAGGCGGAGGCAAGAGGGTCATAAGTTCAAGAACAGTCTGGGCATCATAGCGGAGTCCTGTCTCTGAATTAAACAACAATGACAGCAAACAGAAAGGCTCCTACTAAAATAGGGTGAACCTCTAATTTAAAGGTATTCTTACCAAAAGGGGGGCATTTGGAAGCAGAGACATGCATGGAGAGGGGGAGACACGATGAGGGAAGGTGGTGAGTCTACAAGAGATGGAGCTATGTGCATGTTTGCTTGTTTGTGTCCCCGGTACTGGGGACTGAAACTAGGGTCTCATGTACGCTGAGCACTTTAATCACTGAGACAAATCCTCACGCTGTCACTGGGGGATTCCAGGCAAGCACTTTACCACTGACCCACCCCCAGCCCCTCACTGGGGGATTCTAGGCAGGGGCTCTACCACTGAGCCACACCCCAGCCCCTCACTGGGGGATTCTAGGCAGGGGCTCTACCACTGAGCCACACCCCTAGCCCTCTCTTTGCTTTTTGAGACAAGGTCTCACTAAACAGCCAGGCTGGCCTTGTACTTCCTTCCACCCTCTTGCCTCCAGCTTCCCAAGTACTATGAGCCCAGCAGGCCTGCAGCATCAAACCTTCTTGAGTCTTTCATCCTGCCAGCTCCTGCCTTGTAAGCGGACACACAGGGAGGAGCCGTCAGGCACACTCCAGCTCTGCCCACAGCCTTCCCCCAGCTCCCAGCTTCCTTAGCAAGTGCACCAGAGCCCAGGTGTGCCCAGCCCATGGCCTGGAGACCGCTCTGCGCTCACTCCCTCACTCCTTGTCCATTAGGAGTTTGCTCATCCACACAACCTCATTGTTCTTTGCATCCCAGGGTGGGGCAGAGGGAGACCAGTTCTTTCTATGTACTCCCAACAGAGCTCACCGTGTAGCCCAGGCAGGTCTGGGACTTTGAGTAATGCCCCTGCTTCATCCTCCTAAGTGCAGGTATGTGTGCCTCCACTCCCAGCCCTCCAGCTGCTCTTGACCTCAGGAAACCTCTGGGGCTTCCACCTCTCCGCTAGCTTGGCTTCCCACCCCCGCCCTGCTCCCCCCTCCCTCTGGCTCCCTCCAGGAGGCACAAACCTAATCAGACTGATTATCGCACAAGTTCAATTCCACTTTCTCTGGCTCCGACATGGGCGGTAAATTTCCTTCGCTGTTGGGCTCCCCTGTGAGACCAGCCTCCTGTCTGGCGACTCAGCCTAGGATGCTGTCTCCCCGCCCCCACCTGCTGTATCATCACAGCTGAGTCAGACCTGCCCCACCTGGGGGTGTCCCTCAGATTCCATCCACAGAGTCCCATCACCTCCGTGGGGTCTGCAGGAGTCCCTCAATGGGGGTCTAAAGGCCAAACTCATCACAGTTATACAAAATACAACTCTGCTAATGGACTCAGAGATATGACCCTCTTCCCCAATTGTCCCCCGTCTCTGTAGGCTCTGGAGGTCGGCGGCTGGCATCACCCGTGGTTTATTTATTACATGCGATAAAGTCTGAACCTGTGGCTTTATTTTCATGCTCCTGTCCTCCCGACTCCTTAGGTCTTTAGAGACAGAGTGTGCCCGGAAAAGACCCAGAGATGCAGGATTTACAGATCCTAGGTCCCCTGGGATGGAGAAAGAAGCCCGGCTGGCCATTCATTTTGCTTTGTTTCCTTCCAGAGGAAGGTGCAGGAGGCCTGGCCCTGCTCTACAGAGAGGAGCAGTGATTCAATTAAGTTTAACAAGCCAGAATTGCGTCTTCCATACACAAGGCACCATGTGGTTGGGGGGGGCACCCAGGGAAGGAAGACCCTAATATCTCATGCTCAGATAGGAACGAGAAAAGGAGAGGAATGTTCCAGGTGCGTATCACAGCAGCAGAGACTGGGGTAGGAGAGAGTTATTTGTGAATGGCTACCCCAGCGGGCTTCCTGGAAGAAGTCAAATGGAGTCAGATTCTCGCTCTCTTGAGAGGACAGTTCTGGAAGGGGAAGAGGAAGGTGCCGAGGGGTGGAGACCTTGAAAGCAAGCGGGTGACATTTGCCTAATAAAAGATAAGAGAGCGGGGTGCTGGGGAGGACCCTGGTGCAGGCTGGCCATACAGCTTAGCAGAAACAGTGTGCTCCAGGTCTGAGGGTTTCCAATGTCAGCTGGAAAGAATCTAGCATCACCGGAGACACAGGCCTCTGCCCCGGAGGAGGTGGGGGTATCTTTAACTGAAGTGGAGATGCCCGCCCACCACCCACCGTGGGCGGCGCCCTTCCCTGGCTGGGATCCTGGACGGTGAAAGGGAGCTGAACAGCAGCAAGCACTGCTCTCTGATTCCTGGTTGTGGGTGGGACGTGACCGGCTGCTTCAGGCTCGTGAATTCCTCCCTGGGTGGACGTCACCCAGAACGAGCCCTTTGTCCCTTAAGCTGCCTTTGTCAGCCTGTTTATCACAGCAGCAGGGAGAAAAGAAAACAAACAAACAAACCTAAGACAATAGAGGCTGAGGCAAATAAAACCACACCCAAGGTGGCGACATCCTGAGTGCTGACCCCCAAGGTTGCCTTCCAGCCTCCACATGCATGACACACAGATGCCCTACACTTACACAGAGAGAGAGAGAGAGAGATCCCAGCAATTTATTTACTATTCACTTGATCTTTGTATGTATATATGATGTGTGTATGCGTGCGTGTGTATGTGTGAGCGTGTGGGTGTGTGCATGCCACGGAGAGGTTATGGAGGTCAGAGGGCACCCTCTGCTGTTATTCCTCACCTCCGCCTACCTGAGATGGGGCTAGCTGACCTTTTGAGTTCCCAGGTTCTGTCTCCACCACCCTCCTCGCTGAGGGAATGCTGGGACCCGAACCCAGCAATTTAACGGGCAGACATTTTCCTCAAATGCAGATGAGACGTTTGTGAGACCCCAACACTTCCTGGACCCTAAAGTACATCCTAGTGAATAGCAGGGAGGGAAGACAAACACGCTCACAGGGGCTTCTGAGGCAGGGCGGGAAATAACGGGGGGTGGCTGCTTCTGGTGTCAAGAACATATGTGTGTGTGTATGTGATATGTATGTGTGTGTGTACTGTGGTGTGTGTGATATGTATGTGTATATGTGTGTGTGTGTACTGTGGTGTGTGTGATATGTATGTGTATATGTGTGTGTGTACTGTGGTGTATGTGATATGTATGTGTGTGTGGTGTGTGTGTACTGTGGTGTGTGTGATATGTATGTGTGTGTGGTGTGTTTGGTATGAGGGTGTGTATATGTAGTATATGTGTTTGTACAGTGTGTATATATGTGGTATGTGTGTGATGTATATGTGTGTGATATGTATGTATGTATGTATGTGGTGTGTGTGATGTATATGTGTGTATATGTAGTATATGTGTTTGTACAGTGTGTATGTATGTGGTGTGTGTGATGTATATGTGTGTGATATGTGTGTATGTATGTGGTGTGTGTGTGATGTATATGTGTATATATGTAGTATATGTGTTTGTACAGTGTGTATGTATGTGGGGGGTGTGTGATGTATATGTGTGTATATGTAGTATATGTGTTTTACTGTGTGTATGTGGTGTGTGTGACATGTACATATGTGTGTATGTGGTGTGTGTGGTAGAGTGTGTGTATATGTATAGTGCGTGTGTTTGTACAGTGTGTGTGTGGTGTGTATGTACTCGTGCAAGCACAAGTGGCCTATAGAACACAACTTTCAGAAGGGTTCCCCCTCCCCCTTGTCCTTTCTGCCTCTGCCTCCCACCTCACTGTAGGAATGCTGGGCTCATAGCTGGTGCCTGGCAGCCAGCTTTTTATGCTGGTCGTGCGGTGACTCAGGCACGAATGAACCTTTCCCACTGAGCCACCTCCCCAGCGTGGGGATCCTTTTCTTTGAGGAGTTAGGAACCTGGAAAGCCTGGATGGGAAGTCTCTGTCTTTTCTCCCCACAGCCTTCACCAGCGAGGACAAAAACCTAACCAGCCATGGCCTTAGAGTTAGACCTCTCAGAGATGGTATATCAGTCACCATGCCTTAATTCTAGTGGCTTTGTAGGAAGACACTTGTGCAAGCTCCCTGTCTCTGGTCTCTGATGACTAGAAGTGACCCTTCAACCTCAGGCCTCCAGAGCCACGACCCAAAATAAACCTCTCTTCCCCTTATAAGGTTACCCTGCCTTGCGTATTTTGTTACAGTCATGAAAAGCAGACTAATACATCATTTTATAAAAGGTACACCGTAATTGGATTATAAAACCGGATGAGCTCATTCAGGGAGGAAGTACGAAGAGAAAAGGAGATAAAAATTCTGTGAACTTCTGGGTCAAGGTGATGAAACTACGTCTGTGGCTCCGGTTAGAGTGCCGGGAGGGGGCTCCATCTCCCAGCAAACTGCGTAAACCAAGCACTGGGAAGGTTGGGTCAGGAGGCTCGGAAGCTGAGAGTCAAGCCCTGCTCTCAGCTGTGTGAGGCAGGGGAAAGGGAGGTCAAGAGCAATTCTATTTTCAGAAGCAAGATAAGCTAAAGGAACTGGGATAGGGCAAGAGAGCAGGGGGGAGTGCGGGGGTACAGAAGAGAGATCCTAAGTGAGTAGCATGGGGACCCTAGCAGAGACCCATCAGAGTTGCTAACACCAATCCTGTTCTTTAAAAAACAATAATAATTTCCATTTTTAAGATTACATGTATTGGGCTGCAGAGATGGCTCAGTGGTTAAGAGCACTGGCTGCTCTTCCAGAGGACCCGAGTTCAGTTCCCAGCACCCACACGGCAGCTCACCACTGTCTGTAACTCCAGTTCCAGGGGATCCAACACCAATGGCAAAAACACAAATACACGAAAAAGAAATTATTTTAAAGAAAATAAAACTGAAAAAATTCCGTGTGGTTATGCTGTGTGTAGTCATGAGATTGACATCCGTGTCTTTGCTCCCCTCTTACAATACAGAACCCTGAGTTCACTCATACAACTAACATACCTAGCCAGCTTGCTCTGGGGACCGACCCCTGTCTCTGTTTCCTGAGCCCTGGGGTTGTAGTCCGGCCACTAATGCCCACCTGGGTATTTACCCGGGTGCTGGGGATCCCAAGTCTGGTCCTCAGTCAAGTGTTAGCCATTGAACCATCTCTTGAAGCCCATCAACGAGTATTAAAGTAAACACACAAATTATTGAGTCTTGGGACACTGAGATAGTGGAAAAGGCTCTTTCTGCAAAGTCTGAGTTCCATCCAGGGAAAGATTTCTGCAAGTTGTCCTCCAATCTCTGCGCATTCAAGACACACACTCACACATACACACATATACACACATGCATAGACACATATGCACACACAGAACACACACATATATACACACAGAGACACACATACATAGACACATATACACACAAATACACACATAGATGCATATATACACACTTACACACCCATACACACACATATATACACACATAAATAGACACATATACACACAGAGAGAGACACATACACACAAACACACACATACATAGACACATATACAGATACATACACTCTTATGTACACACACAAACACAGACACAGGCACACAATGTGATTTAAAGGCTTGTTTCTCATCACACGCGTCTCTACACTTTGTTGTGACTCAGCCCCTCCCTCACTGCCTGACAAAAGCAGTTCAGGAAGGAAGGGTTTCTTGTGGCTCACAGTCTGCGGGGAGGCACGGCGGCAGGGGCATGCGGCAGCCCGTCACATGGCATCTACAGTTCCGGACCCCAGCCCGTGGGACGATGCTGCCCATATTCAGGGTGTTAACCCAGTCTAGGAACTCCTTCCCAGGCTTGCCCAGAGGTGTGTCCTCTGGCATCACAGTAGGGGTGAGATGCTGGTGACCGAGGTACGGGAGCACCTTTAGGTTCAGTGTCTGAGACAGAGGCTGAATGAGTTAAATGGAATATTTCCTTTTTTCTTAGGCAGAGTCTCGTGTAGCCCAGGCTAGATTCAAAGTCTACATAGTGGAGAGTCGCCTTGAACTTGTGGTCTTCACACTAGCTCCTCCTGAGCGCTGGGGTCGCAGGCTTGTCCCACCTCACCTGGTTTAGGCAGCACTTGAACTAGAACCCAGGGCTCCACAATGCTAGACAAGCAAGCTACCATCTGAGCCACAGCCCAGTCCCGGGGATGCGTACAAACGAGTTAGAGGATGGGGCTTCTGGCAGAAGCAGCCTACAGGTGCACCAGGGCCTAACCCATTGCCCCAACGTCTGAACGCGGCAGAGGCGCCAGGACAAGGACTTTTTCCTTTCTTTCTTTCTTTGTCTACCTCTGAGCCTTGGAAATCACTATGTAATCCTGGCTGTCCTTGGATTTATGGTGATCTACCTCAGCCTCCGGAGCGCTAGGATTATAAGGTTAAACAGGGTCTCCGGCCGCCCAGGCTGGCCTTGAACTCCATATGTCGCTTCAGGTTTCTGATCCTCCCGCCTCTACCTCTCCAGTGCTGGGATTACAGGTGCAGACCCAATGCTGGGTGTATGTGGTGCTGGCGTGGGAACCCCGGCTGTGTGCACGCTAAGGAAGCACCCTCCGAGCCACACCCCAGTCCTTTGTCTTGGAATCTTCTCAGAACCTCTGAGTAACCCCAAAGGAGCCTCTCACAGGGGTGTCTTCATTCCTAGCCAATTGGCTAAAGAGAAAAACACAACGAAGGCAGAGTTGCCATGACAACATTATGATTTGTTAGTTGGAGCACTGCAAATCCCAGGGGAGGCGCAGAAATAAGAACCCTTGAGGTTCAGAAAGAAGAGAGGTGGTTTTTGTGGGGCCTGGAAAGCGATCTGTCCTTAGCAGTTAAGGTCGGCTTTGGCGGGGACCTACCGCCCTCTGGTGGCAAGGGGGGTAAAAACGGTTTTGGAGTTGGTGGTTCCGAGATCTTTAGAGCTGTTTTGTTTCGTTTGTGCTGGGGATCTAGCCCTGGGCCTATTTTTTTTTTAAGCCCAGGATAGCCTTGTACCTCTTTTATTGATCGGTCTTTCAAGTGTACCACACACTGGGCCTCAGTTGCACTTTCAAATGAGCATCCTGGGCCAGGAGGTAAAGGGGCCACCAAGACCGACAGCCTGAGTCCCACCCCCTGGACCACGGTGGCCCAGGCACACACATGGTGGAAGGAGAAAACCAGCTCCCAAACGTTGTCCTCTGACTTCCACATGTGCCTCCTCCCAGTCCCCAAGATAAAAATAAATAAAATGCAATTTTAAAATCCTTAAATGAACATTATGAGTTCACTGTATTCTATGCTATTTTCAGCATAACTATCCCAAGAATGTAATCATTCTTTATTAAAGTGCCTTATTATTTTAATCTTTATTTATTATTACATTTATTTATGGGAGAGGGTCACGCATATGTTGCCATACACATAAGGACATCAGAGGACAATTTTCAAGAGTTGGTTCTCTCCTTCCACCGTGTGGGTCCTGGGGACCGAACTCAGATTGTCCGTCTTGGCAGCAAGCCTCTTTACCTGCTCACACACACACAGGTGCATGTATGCACATATGTGCACATGCACCTGCACAGATACGAACATGCAAGCACATGCACACAAAGCCCAAGCAGAGCTATCAGAGCCCATACACCACCAGGGAGACAAACTAGAATACTGAAGTCATGTCAAGCGACAGTAGGGCTGGGGATGTAGCCCCGTGGGTGGAAGGCTGGCCTAGCATGCACGAAGCCCAGTTTCCATCCCAGCCAGGTGTCGAGGTGCACATCTTTAATACCAGCACTCAGAAGGTGGAAGCGGGTGGATCAAGAGTTCAAAGTCATCCTTGGCTTCACAGGGATCTCAAGCCCAGCCCAAGCTATGTGAGATGCTGTCTTTATCGACAACATAAGAATTCATCACGAGAGCTCAGTAACAGCTTTGAGACAGACAAAGAATGAATGGACTCAAGGAACGTAAGCACATAGAGGAAAACAGATTGAAGAACAAGCAGGCTGGGGTGCAAACACTCCTGTAACCCCAGCACTCACAAGGTGGAGGCAGAGGGATCACAAGGGGTGGCCCATCGCTCCCCAATAACAATGCGGAGACTTCTTATTAGTTATGAAACCTCGGCCAATAGCTTAGGCTTGTTTCTTAGTTGCTCTTACAACTTAAATTAGCCCACTTCCACGCCTTTAATCCCAGCACTCAGGAGACTGAGGCAGGTGGATCTCTGTGAGTTTGAGGCCAGCCTGGTCTACACGAGCTAGTTCCAGGACAGGCTCCAAAGCTACAGAGAAACCCTGTCTTGAAAAAACCAAAAAAGAAAAAAAAAAAGCAAAAACAAAAAATTAACCCTTTCCTATTCATCTGTGTGTTGTCACATTGACTCGTGGCTTCTGCCTCTCCTTCTGCATCTCTTGCTTTCTCTCCATTCGGCTGGTGAGCCCTGGCATCTCCGCCCTTCTTCCCAGGGTCTTTGTGCCTGGAAATCCTGCCTAGTTATTGGCCATTCAGCTTTTTATTGAACCAATAATGGTGGCTCATCTTCACAGTACACAAAAAGATTATTCCACAACGGCACAGTGAGTTCAAGGCTGGCTTGGGATATACGAGACCCTTTCCCATATAAACAAAACACAGCAGGATACAGTGCAAGACAACGCAGCACAGTGTGCCAAAACAAAGACAACGTGCTAAGAGTGTCGCTCAGTGGATGGAGTGCTTGCCGACCCGGGTTCCGTCCCCGGCCCCACACAGCACTGGACAGGGTGGGTATACACTTGCGATCCCCACAGTTGGGAGGTGGAGGCAGAAAGATCAGGAATTTAGGATTATCTTTGACTGCATAGTGAGTTCAAAGCCAGCCTGGGCACCATGAAACACTTTCTGTAAAATAATATAAAATAAACAGAGCCTAGGAGGCTGCCCACAACGCCAAGTACAACATATATAAGGGAAATAATAAACAAGTAAAATATACAGTGAAAGCAAGAAGACCGAGGCACACGCCACTTGGTGAATCAATGGGAGCCCGCTTTAGGATGGCAGGATTTTATGTGTTTATTATGTATACAGTGTTCTGCCTGCATGCATGCCTGCACACCAGAAGAGGGCACCAGATCTCATTACAGATGGTTGTGAGCCGCCATGTGGGTGCTGGGAATTGAACCTGGGTTCTTCTGAAAGAGCAGCCAGTGCTCTTAACCTCTGAGCCATCTCTCCAGCCCAGCAGGATTTTTTAATGTGAAGATTCTGATGTGTATGTGTGTGTGCATGCATACGTGTGTGCATGCTTGTGTGTGTGTGTGTGTGTGTGTGTGTGTGTGTGTGTGTGTGTGTGCTTGCAAGTGTGGGAGGCACTCATGTAAAAGTCAAAATTCAACTTCGGGTACCACCCTTTTGTATCAGTCCACTTTGGTTCGTTTGCTTATTGTTTTGGTTTGTTTGTTCTCTCTCTCTCTCTCTCTCTCTCTCTCTCTCTCTCTCTCTCTTTCCTTTTTTACCTCCACCCCAAGACAGAGTTTCTCTGTGTAGCCCTGGCTGTCCTGGAACTTACTCTTTAGACCAGGCTGGCCTCAAACTCGGAGATCTGCCTCTCGAGTGCTGGGATTAAAGGTGTGTGCCAGCCACCATGTCCAACTTAGAAACATTTGTATTTGGTGTGTGTCTTTATAGCCCAGCAAGTCATTTGTACTGCGTGAGGAAACAATGATAAATCAGCCGTGGTGACACACGCCTGCAATCCTAGTCCTTGACAGGTGAAGGCAGCATAATCAGAGCTAAAGGCCAGCCTGGGCTACACAGAAATGATGAGGCCAGCCTGGGCTACACAGAAATGATGAGGCCAGCCGTCTGGGCTCTATCAGACCCTGTCTTGAAAACAAGTAACCGCAGGTAGCACTCTGTAGCGGATGAACAATCTAACCTAGTCTAGCAATCTCTGCCCCCATGAGAAGCCGTTACATAGGCTCAAATGATATTAGAGAAAAAAAGAATTGGGGGCTGGAGAGATGGCTCAGAGGTTAAGAGCACTGACTGCTCTTCCAGAGGTCCTAAGTTCAATTCCCAGCACCCACATGGTGGCCCACAGCCATCCGTAATGAGATCTGGTGCCCTCTTCTGGCCAGCAAGCACACAAGCAGGCAGAACACTGTAAACACAATAAATAAATAAATCTTAGGAAGGAAGAGGGGGAGAAATTGTGATTGCTATGGAATGGTGGCAACAGTCAAAGTCAAGTAGAGAAGAAATCAAATTTTAGGCTAGTATGCATGCATGGGATCGGTCCTGTAACATGGAAGTAAGCATGCATGGGATCGGTCCTGTAACATGGAAGACGGTTATGTTTCATGGAAATGCTTTCTCTGATCTTTGGAACTCTGCTGTGTCCCCTGACTGTGGTGGCAAAAGTTTTCCTGTCCCCATTCTGGCCTTAGTTGCTGCTCTAAGAACACGTCCAATTGAGGCTAGGTGCTACCTAGTTAAAACTGAACCTGCCCCCCCCCCCTTTTTTGAGACAGGGTTTCTCTGTGGCTTTGGAGCCTGTCCTGGAACTAGCTCTGTAGACCAGGCTGGTCTCGAACTCACAGAGATCCACCTGCCTCTGCCTCCCGAGTGCTGGGGTTAAAGGCCTGCACACGGCTTTGCCCTTCCTTTTTAAATAGCATTAGTTACACCTGCCTCTCAATAAACTAAGAAGCCACAGCATCTGGGAGAGATGGCTCCGTTGGTAATGTGCTCGCCCTGCAAGCTTGAGGACCTGAGTTCAAGCCCAGAATCCACATAAAAGCTGGGTGAGGTGCATGCCTGTGATCCCCGTGCTGGGGAGATGAGCTCTGGGCTTAACTGAGAGACCCTGCCTCAAAAAAGAAAGCGGAGAGCAATGGAGGAAGACGCTGGATGTCAATTTCAGGTCATCCTGTACCCAAGGGCACACATGTGTGCACATACATACCCCACATACCCCCCATCAAGTGAGCTTGCACGAGTGCGTGCACACACACACAAGCCCCTATACACACCACATACACACTTCAAAATCTGAACAACATACTTCTAAGTAACCTATGGATCAAAGAAGAAAAATAGTAGCAAGTAAATCACAACATATTTTCATTTTCATTAAAATAAAGAGACAAGGATGAGGCTCAGCAGTAAAGGAGCTGGGCCACCAAGCCCGGTGACCTGAGTTTGACCCCTGAGCCCCCAAACGTGCTGGAAGAAGAGGATCGACTTGTGTGCTTTGTCCTCTGATCTGCACACACGTGCAGCAACACCCTCACACTCACGTGCCCGCGTGAGATAAATAACTGTGGCAAAGAAATCCCTTTAAACAGAAAAGAAAAATACAGCTAAAAATAGGCTCCAGGAAGTAACACGCCAGGCCGGTTTGTATTGGCTCATGGGAAGTTCTGCGAGTCTCTTCCCAAATTTACATTTTGTAATTTCACACTGACATCTGTAAACCCACCGGGGTAGGAGTATTTATGACACAGAATGGAGTCGTGTAAATGAGGCCAAGAGCAACCGTGCTCACTTGTAGCCCCAGCACTCCAGAGGCAGAGCAGGAGTTCAGGACCAGCCTCTGCTAGACGGTGAATGTGAGGACAGTCTGGGCTCCATGAAAGCCCAGCTCAAAAAATAAACCAGAATTTGTAAATGCTGTAAACGGTGATCTTACTTATTTTTGTTTTTGTCCTCCGAGAGCTGGACAGTCAACATTGGCCAGCGTAGCCTGCAGGCAGGTAAAGCAACGCTTGGAGGTCGATGGACAGCTTCAAAAGCTGATTTCAGAAAAGAATGAAGAGGGACCGGTGAGCTGGCTCAGCGGTTAAAGGGGCTTGCCACCAAGCCTGAGTTCGATCCTTATCACTGATTCTCCACGGTGGAAGGAGAGAAGTGACGTCTAACAGCTGTCCTCTGAAGCCTCTCCCACTGAGGCACGTGGGAGCCCAAATAACAAACAAATGGGTGAACAAGTAAACACAAATTTTTAAATAATAAGAAAGATCTAAGGTCAATAATCGAAGCTTTCACCTCAAGAAACTCAAAGAAGGGCAAATTAAACCCAAATTAAGCCTGGTTGGAGGCACACCCACAACACCAGAGCCTTGAGAAGCTCAGGCAGGGGCTTCCAAGCTCAGGCATGGGTAACAACCTGAATTTCATCCTAGCCTGGGCTCAGTAAAGAATGGGGGGAAGTAAGGGAAGGGGAGGGGAGGGGAGGGAAAAGAAAGGGGAAGGGATAAAAGAGAAGGAAGTCTGGAGAGGCCTACCTGTGCTGGCCGTGCCCCCTCGGTCTGTGCTGTCTGGTGGGCCCATCCAAGGGCCTTCTAAGGGATCCCCCTTCTTTATCTCCACCCTTTATCAGTAAATGAGATTGCAGGGTGGCTCTGGAGGGAGTACTGGGGGAATCCCAAGCTACAAGGTAAAGCCATGGCTCACAAGCCTTGCTCAGGGATTAAGCCCTAACTTACAGTACAAGGGCCTGCTATGACATCTCACAATTACAGGCTGGGAGAGGAGAAAGGCCCTACTAGGCCCTACATTTTAGGCCTTAAGCCAAGTTCATTGCTATGTTAACATGTTTTGGAAGTTTAACTTGATTATTAATGTGTGCACACACAAGTATTGTTGGCCTAGCTTATGGGAGTCTATTCCCTCCTTATACCATGCAGGTTCTGGGAACTGAACACAGATCCTGAGGCTTGGTGGCAAGCCCCTTTATTTGCTGGCACTTGCTGTATACTGAGCATGGCTTTGAACTCCTGACCTTCCAGCCTCCACCTCCCAAGTGCTGGGGATGGAAGCCAGGGCCTCGCACATTCACTCAAGGGCTCTCTACCAGCTGAGCCTCGTCCCCAGTCCACCCCCAATATGCTCTTAATTTCCTTTTTCTTTCTGTGCTGTCTGACTTCTCCAGGCCTTCCCCTTAGAATAATTTTGCCTGTGTGTGTGTGTGTGTGTGTGTGTGTGTGTTCACGCGCGTGTGTTTATTTTTTGAGTCTGAGAATCAAAATTCAAAGATACAGTGTGGTGATACTCACCTGTAACACCAGCGTTTAGGAGGCTGAGGCAGAAGCATCTTGAATTTGAGGCTAGCCTAGGCTACACAGCAAGACCTTGTCTAAATAAAGAGGTAAAAATAAACCAACAGAAGTACAGTTTTAACCATGAAGCGGAACATTGGGAGGGGAAAAGAAAGTAGGAAGGTTGTCAAGTGAACCATCTTAAATCAGGTACCGCCGCAATGATCTCCCGTCGCGTTTGGATGGAATGCCTGGTCTGTGGCATCCAGCAGGTCAGCCAGTCCCTCCCTCTACGACCTCATCTGCCATGGATCACAATGGCCCCTTGGCACTCATCACCCTACAGCCACTTTGGGGGGCCGGGTGGTCTTTCTCTCCACACAGGGGCTCCAGGAGCTCCCACAGGCCCTTAAACTTCCTGAGAAGCTGAGGCTGGCATCAAACTTCTGATCTTCCTGCCTCCACCTCCCAAGTGCTGGGATTACAGCTGTCCGTACCCGCTCCTCTGGTCCCCCTACTCCCCCTCCCACCTGTTGCTCTCAGAAAGCCCTGGGATCCCCAAAGCTCTGAGACCTCCTCAAACATATCTCTAGATAGAGCCTCCTCCAGGAAGCCTGCGCTAAGCCCTGGAAATGGTGTTCTTATCTGGGGCTCACAGCTTCAACTGTGGTTAGCGACCCAGCAACGGAGGAGCCCCGCCCACTGGCCCGATCACCCATCTGTCATTCCTTCCCACACATAAACATCCTGACCCAATAAACAGGCTTAGAGAACCTACCCTGGAGCAGTGTCTTGTTTGCAACACACACACACACACACACACACTCACACACACACACTCACACACACACACTGACAGCTGAGGCTGGGGCCATCGGGCGCCCTGGCCTGTGGCCCCCATCCCTGCCTTCTGGAAGGGGGTCCCCGTTCTCCTGCCCCGGCCGGCCAGGAAGGGAGCGCTCCAGGGTGAGGAGGGGAGGAAGGCGGGGCTTGTGCCCCGGAGTGGCTGTCCCGGGCCGGGGACGGAAGTTGCACCACAGTGCGACTACTTTCAGTTTTGTTTCTCCTGCAGGTAGTCGAGAGCCGGCGGTAGCGGGATTTCGGGGCTCCTCGGACCCTGCTGCGAGAGTCCAAGGTCAGCTGTGACTGGGTAAGGAGAGATGGGGGCGTAAGAGCCGGGACCCAGAGAGACGAGGTTGGGGGAGGGGAGAGGGAAGTGAGAAAGCCCGGGAGAGGAAAAGAAAGGGAGGGGAGAGAGGGCAGGGGACCTGGAAGGCCCGGGAGGACTGGCCGGGTGGCAGGCCCTGGCCCTGTCCCACCCTCCCTGAGAACAGACAACCACACCCCGTCCTGCCCTCCCCCAGCTTCCTCTCCCAACCCTGGGGGAACGGAGAGCGCAAGGATCAATCAATCTTGTTTATCTCTCGGTCTCTCTTTCTAAAGGCTGGGTCTCTGTGACTCAGGCGGCCAGAACTTAACTGTCCTAACCAAGGCTGGCCTCCGACGCGCGTCAGCCTTCCTGCCTCGGCCCCCACCGTGCTGGGGCCTTGTGATGCCCTCCCTCCAGAAGTTTCTAGAATGCCTTTGGTAGGAAAGGGTAAAATTAGAGGACTCCAGGGGTCAAGGCCGCATCTCCGTGACCCCGAGGTCCAGTAGCAGAAAAGGAGATGAACTTTTCCCACTGGAACCTTCCTCTTGTTCTGGAATTACTTTCAGAAATAGTTGGGGCAGGAAGTAGGGCCCCCACCCTCCCAGGACACCCTCCCGGACAAAGAGAACTACAGCATCAAAAAGCCGGGCGCTTCTGTGCTCCTGACGTCCTGTGTGTCCTCACTGGCTGCCCCTTGAGCCCTAGCATCCACTCATAGCAGGACTCTGTACCACAACAAACGTGGTGGTGCCTGCCCGTGATTTCAGCGCTCGGGAGGCTGAGGCAGGATGGGCTCCAAGCCAGAACCTGAGAGTGTAGCTCACTTGTTAGACCGCTTGCCTAGCACGCAAGAAGCCTTAAATTCCATCCCCAGGGCTACACAAACTGGTCCGCTAGCACACACCTACAGTCCCCCGGCTCAGGAAGCCGAGGCAGGAAGTTCAGAAGTTCAAGGTCATCCTCGGTTTCACAACAAGTCTGGGCTACGTGAGACCGGAAGGGCTTGGGCTATCCTTACCTTTGGCCCGTGACCTGGTATTTTAATAATTAGATTACTCCACCTCTGAGACCTGGGGGCTTCCTGGTCTCATTTTCCCCCCACAGGCTCAGCCCTACCCACGGCTTTTGGATGTTTACATTTGGTGCGTGCTGTAAAGAGGACGGAGTGGAAGAAAGACAGCCTTCCCCCAGTCCCCGGTGCCTCCTAGAAGCCAGGATCTCCCAACCGACCAGGTGCGTGCCAACACCAGACACCAGCAAAGAGCAGGGGCGGGGCCAGGCTGAAGACGGGGGGGGGGCGCGGGGGGGGAACCAAGATGGGGGCGTGGCCAGGGTGCCTCTGACCTCTGCCCCTTCCCTTATAGTATGGTCTCCAAAGTCTCCTCCCCCACTCTGCTGGAGGCTCTGAGCAGCGATTTCCTAGCCTGTAAAATTTGCCTGGAGCAGTTACACCTGCCCAAGACGCTGCCATGCCTGCACACCTATTGCCAGGACTGTCTGGCCCAGCTGGACATCGGTGGCCAGGTCCGCTGCCCTGAGTGTCGGGAGACTGTGCCGGTACCACCCGAGGGTGTGGCCGCCTTCAAGACCAACTTCTTTGTCAACGGGCTCTTGGACCTTGTCAAGGCCAGGGCTTCTGGAGACGGGCATTCTGGGAAGCCAGCGTGCGCTCTGTGCCCTCTGGTGGGAGGGAAGAGCTCTGGGGGACCCGCCACCGCCCGATGCCTGGACTGTGCAGATGACTTATGCCAGGCCTGTGCCGACGGGCATCGCTGCTCCCGCCAGACCCATAAGCACCGTGTAGTGGACTTGGTGGGCTACAGAGCCGGGTGGTATGATGAAGAGGCTCGCGAGCGCCAGGCATCCCAGTGTCCCCAGCACCCAGGGGAAGCTCTCTGCTTCCTGTGCCAACCGTGTTCCCAGCTGCTCTGTAAGGACTGCCGTCTGGGGCCCCATCTGGATCACCCCTGCTTGCCCCTGGCGGAGGCAGTGCGTTCCCGGAAACCGGGCCTTGAGGAGTTACTGGCAGGTGTGGACAGCAATCTGGTGGAGCTGGAGGCCACCCGGGTAGCAGAAAAGGAAGCCTTAGCCCAGCTGCGAGAGCAGGCAGCCAGTGTGGGGACGCAGGTAGAGGAGGCCGCCGAACGGATCCTCAAGTCCCTGCTGACCCAGAAGCAGGAAGTCTTGGGACAACTCCGGGCCCATGTGGAGGCTGCTGAGGAGGCTACCAGGGAGAGGCTGACCAAGATAGAGGGCCAGGAGCAAGTGGCCAAGGCGGCTGCTGCCTTTGCCCGGCGAGTGCTCAGCCTGGGGCTGGAGGCAGAGATCCTGTCGCTGGAGGGAGCAATCACACAGCGCCTGCGCCAGCTTCAAGACTCTCCCTGGACACCAGGGCCTACCCGCTGTGTGCTGCCCAAGCTGGAGCTCTACCCTGGGCTCCAGGACAAGAGCTGCCACCTGCTTCGACTCTCCTTTGAGGAGCGGGAACAATCCCAGAAGGACTATGAGAAGGGCGGAGCTGGTACCCAAGGAGGAGATGCCTCTCAAAGCCAAGGGGAGGAGAGAACCAAGATAGGGAAACAGGGTGGCGCCCAGTCCCTGTGTAAGGATGGAGCCCCAACTCCCAAAGAAGGCAAAGCCCAGAACTCCCAAGAAGATGATGATGTCCAAATCGAAAGGGGTAACAGATCTAACAAGAAGAAGAAGGGTAAAGGGAGGGGCAAGCCCATTTCTCGGGAGCCCAGCCCCATCCTGAGACCAAACCTAGAAGGTTCAGGTCTCCTCCCTCGGCCTGTTTTCTCCTGGAGTTTCCCCACGAGGATGCCTGGAGAAAAACGTTCCCCGCGTATCACCGGGCTCTGTCCCTACGGCCCACAGGAGATCTTGGTGGCGGACGAGCAGAACAGGGTGTTGAAACGCTTCTCTCTTAACGGTGACTACAAGGGTACAGTGCCGGTTCCCGAGGGCTGCTCCCCGTGCAGTGTGGCTGCCCTACAGAACGCGGTGGCTTTCTCCGCCAACGCCAGGCTCTATCTCGTCAGTCCTGAGGGAGAAGTTCAATGGCGAAGATCCCTGAGCCTCACCCAGTCCAGCCACGCTGTGGCCGCGATGCCGTGTGGAGACCGGGTAGCCGTCAGTGTGGCAGGCCACGTGGAGGTATACAAGAAGGAAGGCAACCTGGCTACTCGGTTTATCCCTGGAGGCAAGGCCAGCCGGGGCCAGCGGGCCCTGGTGTTCCTGACCACCAGCCCCCAGGGCGATTTCGTCGGGTCAGATTGGCAGCAGAACAGTGTGGTTTTCTGTGATGGGCTAGGCCAGGTGATCTGGGAATACAAGGGCCCGGGTTTACATGGCTGCCAGCCAGGTTCTGTGTCTGTGGATAAGAAAGGCTTCATATTCCTGACCCTTCGAGAGGTGAACAAGGTGGTGATCCTGGATCCCAAGGGGTCACTTCTCGGTGACTTCCTTACAGCGTATCATGGCCTGGAAAAGCCCCGGGTGACCACCATGGTAGACGGCAAATATCTGGTGGTGTCCCTCAGTAACGGGACTATCCATGTGTTTAGGGTCAGGTTTCCTGACAGTTAAAGGGGCTTAGGGCTGGGATGGGAGGGCAGGTGGGGAGGGAGGGCACCGGTGAGATGATGTAGCCAAGGATGTTTTTCCAGCTGGCAAAACGCTTGCTCCTTTTGTGATGTATGGGGAGAAAGGACACCAAGAGCGGTGGTGGTGTGACCATAACCGCAGGAGCATGTAGCAGGTGCCAGAAGTCAACCCAACTGCTTCCTTTGGAGTGACTCCTGCCGCTGTGGTGCTGCTGTATAGCTTAGGTGTCTTGAGATTTATAAGTGATTCTTGATCTGTATTCTTCAAAACCATTCCTGGGATGGGGCCACGAATCCCTGTAGAGCACTTGCCTAGAAATCACAAATGAGGGGCTGGGGCCTGTTTATGGCTCGATAGTAGAGTGCCTACCTAGAGTCTACCAATGAGGAGTGGAGGTGTGGCTCAGTGGTAGAGCCTCTGCCTGGAATCCCCCAGTGAGGGGCTGGGGTGTGGCTCAGTGGTAGAGCACCTGCCTAGAATCCCCCAGTGAGGGGCTGGGGTGTGGCTCAGTGGTAGAGCCCCTGCCTAGAATCCCCCAGTAAGGGGCTGGGGTGTGGCTCAGGGGTAGAGCACCTGCCTAGAATCCCCCAGTGAGGGGCTAGGGTGTGGCTCAGTGGTGGAGCCCCTGCCTAGAATCCCCCAGTGAGGGGTTGGAGTGTGGCTCAGTGGTAGAACACCTGTCTAGCCTGCAGGAAGTCCTGGTCAATCCCTAGGTCTACCCTCCTACCCGGGGGAGAAAAGAGATGGAACAGGTGAAAGCGAGGCCTAGAGAGGTGATTTATGTCGTTCTCCAAGCAAAGGACAACCCAATCTATGTCAAGACATGGTGGGCATGTTGGAAACGGGGTGAAAACTGGCCATCCTCACGGGCGTATATGAGGTCAGAGGAGGCCAGAGGTCTCAGAATGGCGATAACAATGCCATGTTCTGCTAACCACCATCAGGGAGAAGAGACTACCTCGGTGAAGTATGGGGTAGATTTCAAGGTGTCAGAGGTCAGAGAGTACAGGCACAAGCAGAGGCCACACATGTGAGATTAAAGCCAGACGTGCATCACAGCACACCTGTAATCCCAGCACTTGGGAAACTGAGGCAGGAGGATCATACGTTTGGGCTACATTCTGAGACTGTAAAAAAGCTGGACTCTCAAGCACCAGCCTGCCCCATGGACAGAGCCCCATCTCTGGCCACATGATCAGCTGGATCAGCGAGGACGCCCACTGTGAGGGATCCACCCTTCCAGAGGTGGCTGAGAGGCATCGGCATCAACGCTTGTGAGGTCCTGTCCTGTCCGGAGAGGAGTGCGTGGGCAGGGCTGTGACTCTGATCGTCCTTGAGTGCTCCACCGAGCTCACAGACTGCACCATCCTGCCCTTCAGTGCCCTCAAGCCGGACATCTCCCGAGTTCTCAGACGTCATCAAGACCCTCAGAAACCGCGATGACAAGATCCGTGTGTTGCCGAGTAAGGCTCACTGGATCAAGATGCAGCACCTGATGGGGTGGGGGTCTTGTGGTTGCTGGGGAAGCTCATCGACACCCCCAAGGTGCTCCAAGTCTACATCAACTGGTTCCCGTCTGATGACCAGAAGCCCTTTGAGACAGGAAAGCAGAATCCTTTCAAAGATTCCACTCTGCCCTGAAATGCCACCCTCAGGATGCCCAGTGACTCGGTGAGTGGCCAGGCTGGCTGAGGTCCATCCCTGTATCATCCATCCTCTCAAAAAGGAGAAGTGTCTGAAGATGATAAGGGAACATCAGATCCTTCCTGGCCATTGTCCTGGGCCTTCAGGAGATGCAGGGACTAACAGACCCAAGACTTCAGTAAGTTTCAGACCTTGGAGTCTGAGATGCCGGACGTTGTGGATGATGTGCTGGCCAGTGACATGGCTTGGATGATAGTAAGGGTGGGTCTGGAGGACTCCCTGACACCAATCTCGGTGGCTCTGTGAATGGGCCCTTTGGGCACAGCTAGAGCGAGAGTGTGAATGGTGGTGAGTTGGTACCTGGCAAGGACAGGATTACACCTCCAAGATCTACACACACACACCCCAGCCCTTCCCCTGCCGTCAGCTGCGAGATCACAGGCACCATCAGGAAGAAAGATGAATTCCATCTTGCCTAACAGCAAGGTAGAACTGGAGAATCGCAAGTCGCCCACTGAGCCCTCACACCACAGCTCACCTTCCAGGCAGAGGACAAATGACCCCTCAGAGCCGCTTGTCACCTCCCTCCCACCACCTCTGCACCTGCCCAGGTGAGCTGGGGCCTGGGAGGCATAGATTAAGGGAGGAACATCGTCTCCATATTTCAAGGCCCATAAAGACTCAGCCGTATTTCCTTGGCACCATACTTCTAAGGCTCTTATGGGGCTCAATGGGGAACCAGTAGTGATGCCTGGATGCAAACAGTGGAGTTTTATACACAAAAATACGGGTATCTTTAATATATAATGTTAGAGGTGAAAAACACAGTTTAGCAATCAGAAGCGGTATTTAAATAGGAATTGAAATCTCTGTCATCTAATACCTTTCTTATACTTTCCATATGTTTCCTAGGATCTTATTTATTTACTGCTTTCCCTTAGCTTTCTTGGTAAAATTCCTTTACGGAAATGTTAGCCTTTATGTGGACAAAGTGAAGTGAGGTTTACCGCGATGGGAGGGGTGAGGGGGCGCCACCGAAGCCTAAAGGCCGGCATGGGATTGGAGTGCCAAGAAGACTTTGGGACGTCACGATGGAGGGGGCTGAGATGCAGGGGTGTAAAAAGCTGGAGGTAGCAGCAGCCACCACAGTCCTTTTGATCTGTGCTGGCAGCTTTGGAGCGGAGATGGTAGAGGTCACTGTGGGGGGCATGTTTAGCTGTGGGGATGCTGGAGAGAAACTTAAGGTGGGGATGGCGGTGACACAGTGTTTGCGGGATCCAGGGGGCCTGGGAAAGTTTAGGGGCAGAGAAGGGACGTCTTTTTCTGGGGGACATATTTCCTGTTTGTAGAAGCCAGTGCAGGAACTCACCAATGTCCAGATGATCAGCTTTGAATACACATAGATTTTCAAAGCCTGACATGGTGGTCCAAGCCTGTAATCCCAGGGCTCAGGAGCGGGGAGCAGAATTGCGAGTGGGAGGCCAGCCTAAGGCTCCAGACACCCTCGCAAACAAAGGCGGACGGAGCTATAGGTTCAGTTGGTAGAGTGCTTGCCTAATATACGTGAAGCCCTGGTTTGATCCCTGGCACTGAACAAAAACAGGTATAGTACATACCTGCCATCCTAGTGATCGAGTGGAGGCAGGGGAGTCAGAAGTTCATACACACCAAAGCATAGATGGAAGCCAATAAGATTACAAAACATGGACTTTTGATTTGATAAGGAAAAACTGAATCGCTAATGTGCCCAGCTTAAAAAAAAAAAAAGGCCTTTTTCCTGTTTGCTTCCCAGGGGAAGCATCTACAAGCAAGGACTGGTAAGATGAATAAAACCAAATAAAACCACTGGCATGCGCCAACGATGAGGTTAAAAATGTGTTCTGAGAAACACGTAGACTCCTGGCACTGTAAAACAATGCTTCCTGGAGAGACATTTGGCAATATTTGCCCCGGTTTTATTTTTTCTTCTTCTTGAATGATTGTAAAACGACACTAATCTTAGCCTGTCTAGAATCTGCCAGGGGCTGAGGGTTGGAGGGTCTGCCCAGACGTCCCCAGTGGTTCCGTTCCATCTGTAGCACTGAGGGGAAAAATGTCATGCCACTTTGGGGAATACATTCTGGAAAATAATTCAGTCGTAGAAAAATATTTGCAAAGACCCTTTACAGCCGCCTGTATTACTGTCATTAACTGGAAACTGCTTCGTGGTGAGGGACGGCTGAGTAGACTGTGGTCTGCTACGTGGATAACAGCCATGAGAAGTGTTTGAAACAAATGGTGTGTGATGCAGTCATAAGGGGAGAGAAGAGAGTGAGTGCGTGGCTGGGGAGATGGCTCCCTGGGTAAGAACGCTTGCCGTATGACCACGAGGACCTGAGTTTGGATCCCCGGCATGCATATAAAAAGCCAGGTGTAGCCACATGTACCAGAGCTATAAGGGTAGAGGGGCAGAGTCAGGGGCTTGGCTGCTGCTGGGCTAGCTCCAGGTTCTCGAAGTTATAGGTGGAGAGTAACAGAGAGGGACGCTTGGTGTCCTCTAGACCTTGTGCGTGAACGCGCTGTGATTGATTGGGGCCTTCTGATTGCATCAGGTCAGCAACAGGTGAGACTGTCTAAGATAGCTGCCAAACCGGCAATGGATTCCTAATCTGTAAATAGCCAGTGACCTCGGAGGTTATGTCTTTTTGAGTTATTTTGAACTGGTACATCTGCATATTTCTATTTCAGTTAGTATTATATGATTGAGTACTTCAAGAAAATATACTTACTATAAAGAATATTTAAGAATAACTTAATCTGGGCCAGATGTGGTAGTGCACTCTGGTAACTCTCGCACATAGGACGAGGCCGGAGGTTTGTTATTTTGCGGCCGGGTGGTCCCCACAGATGACGGGATGGCTGTGAAGTTCCTTTTGAGAAGTCTTGCTGAGTTCTCCCGGCCAATCCTGACCGAATGCTGGGGCTCCAGAACGAAGTGAGATCGGAGAACGAAGTTGTAGGAAGGCCCAGAGAGTGTGTGTTGTCCTGAGGTAGCGTGCTAGCCAATGCAAGTCTCAATAACCGTCTGTGAAGTGAATTAACGTATAGAGAGGGGATCAGACTGTTCTGACACCGAGGTTTCTATATGTCACGTCTTTAAGCCAGACTGCAGAAATCTTGGCTGATGGGAAGTCTCCAGTAGGGGGCACTGTTGCGCCTCCTAAGGCAAGACTTCAAAAACAGGATTGGGGTTGTCTGGTTTGTTTTAGGAGAGGGGAAAGCGAGGGACAAGAGGGGGTGTTCCACTTCTTTTAGCACAAGGAGGAGTAAGGGAGGGGGGCTCCTGTGCCTTTTTGGGTAGCACAGCGCTGCAGAGGTGCACGGGAACCTGGAGCAGGAAGCTAATTCAGAAATGAACCCGAGCCTGGTAGTGCAGGCTGCGGTCCCAGCAAGTAGGGAGGCTGAGGCAGATGGATAGCCAATGGAAATCCGGCCTCGGTCACTTGGCAAGACCATGTTTCAGAATAAAAAGTAAGAAAGAGGACTTGGGCTGGAGCTCGGGGATAGAAAGCCTGTCTAGAATCCCCCAGTGAGGGGCTGGGGTGTGGCTCAGTGGTAGAGCCCCTGCCTAGAATCCCCCAGTGAGGGGCTGGGGTGTGGCTCAGTGGTAGAGCCCCTGCCTAGAATCCCCCAGTGAGGGGCTGGGGTGTGGCCCAGTGGTAGAGCACCTGCCTAGAGTCCCCCAGTGAGGGGCTGGGGGTGTGGCTCGGTGGTAAAGGTTTGCCTAGAATGCATGTGGTCCTGGATTCAATACCCAGTACCATGAAGAGTGAGGGGCCGCCTGGTTCTGAAAGAGAATCCCACAAATGCTTAAGAGACAGAGAACCAAGGACTTCTCTGGGTCCTTGGAAGTTGAAGGGAAATGCTAAACTTATAAACTCACGGGTGTGGGTGGGAGGCACCCAACGCTAGGATATGGAGGGTGGGCTGGAGGGGTGGCCTTGAGCATCATCTGGAAGTTGAAATTCACACCTTAAACTGACCTGGGACTCCTAGCGCATCCCACCCGGACTCAGAATTGTTCTTTGTGTTTAATCAATACCTTAACCACATAGCAACAACTTGATTATTCTTTTCCTGATTGGAACGGTCCAGGTTGTATATGGATTGGGGACAAGTGGATGTTGTTTGAGGAAGGGAGGCAAATACTACCTGTATTTTTTATATTCATATGACTCTGCACTCCTTCATTGGAAGGACTGGATGGGAGAATTGTGACCTGCAGGCCCCAGAGCTGGGCATGATGGCACAGACCTTGACCCCAATGCTGGGAAGGCCAAGCAGAAGATCATCACAGCCTGAGCTATGGATGAGACGTGGTCTCAAAACAAGGGCTGGAGAGGTAGTTCAGTGGTTAAGAACGCTTGCTGCTCTCACAGAGGACCTGGGTTCAGTTCCCAGCACCCAAATCAGGTGGCTCACAACTGCCTTTAACTCCGCTCCAGGAGATCTAGCGCCATCTTCTGGCCTCCAAGGACACCTGCACTTATGTACACACAGCCACACACGCAGACATCATTAAATATAAATGTTTAGGGAAACAACGTACGTCCCTAAGAAAGTCTGGCTAGGGCTACATTGTGAACCTTCTCCTGGGGATAATATTTGTTTTAGTTTTCAGAAGTTATATAAACAAGCCACTCAGCAAAACACACAAATGACCACAGACATGCAAGGGACCAAAGGCCTAGCGGGCTAAGAGTCAGGGCTGTTCTCAAAGCTAGTGGGGAACTGGCTGTTCTGACTGAGGACCAATTACTGTTGACATTCTGGGGAAGTTGTTTTTTTTTTTTTTAATTGCATGCGTGGCCTACCTTTGTATAGTCTGGAGAGAATATGACGTGGGGGCGGGGCAAGACAGTGATCTTTCACTGTAGATCTGTGAAGTGGAGTCCTTTCCTTCATCCTTATGGGCACAATTCTGAGGGGACGGACGGTCAAGGGAAGTTTTAAAAACATGTTTTTAAGGAAACGGGTGATGTTGTGGAACCTGAGCCAGGCAGAGTTGGGTTGAGGGGAGCCAGGGAATCTTTCGCTGGCAGGGACATTGAGGGTGGATACGTCTTCTAACTGGGAAATGGAGAAGGGGTGCAGACCTGTGAGGTGGGGAGAAAGCCGCCTTACCCTAGCTGGGGCAGAGCTGCCAGGGAGAGCACCCGGAAGCTCCTCAGAAGTGGGCTGGACAGAAGGTACCAGAATCCGCCCAGCGCCAACTGACTCGGGGACTTAATTATCAATTGCACCAGGGAGGAAGAAACAGGGACTTCCAGACACCTGGACTGGAGGATCAGAGATGTCAGGTGTCCATCTCCTGACATGCCCGGTGAGGTATCTTGATGACCAAATAGAGGAGAGTGGACCTGCGCAGGGAAGGGGACCAGAAGAAGCTGGAACTTTGGGAAGACGGCAGCGTGTCTCCAGAGGAAGCTGTAGCTAGTTATCTTAGGGGCCAGGAGAGAGTGGGCTGAAAACAAGGCCTGCGAGTCAGCCTTGCCCACTTCTCCATTGCCAGGGACCAAGTGCCTATGCTGTGCAGCCTAATCATTGCTTGTGCTGTGCCTCCCGTTTCTCAATAAAGTTCTCTGGAACCATTTCTGTAGTAATTACTTCTTGCGTGGCTGGCCTTGTTTGTTCTGCATGCCTCTGAGAAAGACCCCATGACCAAAAGCAGTTTGGGGAGGAAAGGGTTTATTTCAGCCTCCAGCTGGGGAAGCCAAGGCAGGAACCGGATGGCAGGAACTGATGCAGAGACCACGGATGAGTGCTGCTTACTGACTTGCTCAGTTTGCTTTTTTTTTTAAACACACATTTTTTAAGTTTTAAGCGTGTGGATATTTGTCTTGCAGGTAAGTCTGTGCAGCACACGTGTGCAGTGCCCTCGGAGGTCAGAAAGTCAGGTGCCCCGGGACTAGAGTCACGGATGCTTGTGAGCTGACATGTGGGCGCTAGGAATTGAAACTGGGTCCTCTGGAAAAGTAGTCACCACTAAAGCCACCTCCCCAGGCCCTCAACTTGCTTCTTTAGGCAACTCAGGCCTATCTGCCCACAGATGGTGCCAGCCTGGTGGAGACCGTTGCTCAACTGACAGCCCCTTCTCATAACAGGGGCTGTGACTAAAATCACCTCACGGGGGCTGGGGAGATAGTTCCGTGAGTGACGCGTTTGCCAAGCAAACAGGAGGGGCTGAGTTCAGACACCCCCCCTCCACCCCGCACCCTCCAAAAACCTGGCTTGCTGATGCATGTCTATGATCCTGAGCAACGCTGGGGAGTAAGACAGGCAGATTCCTGTACTTCATTGGTTAGCTAGCCCAGCTGAAGCAGCGAGCTTCCAGCTAAATGAGAGACCCCCTCTCAAATACGGTGACAAGCTAGCTCAACAGGTAAGGGTGCTGGCCACCAAGCCTGACGGCCAGAGTTTGATCCCTCGGACCCACGTGGGGGAAGGAGAGGACGGGTCCTGCAAGCAGCCCTCTGGCTTTCCCACACCCAACGTGGCATCTGTGTCCACACCCCACCACCGCACAACACAATAACAAATCAAGCGTGTGTGTGTGTGTGTGTGTGTGTGTGTGTGTGTGTGTGTGTGTGTGTGTGTGTGCGCACAAGCACAAGTGTGAGAGAGCCATTGAGAAAGACACCCCCCAACGCTTACTTCTGGCTTACATGTATGTATGCACCCCACATATACACACCACTACACACAAACACACATAGTAACCCTGCAGAAACAGGGAGGAGCGGTGCATATCAGCTCACGGTTTCAGAGGGTCTCAGTCTGCCACGGCAATGGGAGTGTGTAAGGAAAACTCTTTGTGTTATAGAGGACCAGAAAGTAGTACAGACTGGGGCCAGAGGCAGGTATTATCTTCCCAAGTCCACCCTTGGTGGCATACTTCACCAGCCGGGCCCCGGCTCCTACAGATCACCATAACCTCCAGAGTAGTACCACAGGCCAAGGACACAGGCTTGGAGCTGCAGAGATGGTTCAGCAGTTAAGAGCACATGCTGCTCTTGCAAGGGACCTGAATTCATTCCCCAGTACCCACCAGCTCATAACTTCCCTTAACTCTAGTTCCAGGGGATCTGACATCCTCTTTTGGCTTCTATGGGTACTGCATACAAATGTGCATATCCAAACACACACACACATATACACAAAATTGAAAATAAATAAAATCTCAAAACATGAGCCTGTAGGAGACATTTCAGATTCAAACCAAGGCATGGAGAGCATTCAACACCAGGATCTAAGAAGCAGAGTCAGATTGTCATGGCTGCCTGGTGGTCACCCCCAGGATGGCCACACAGATTCTTTGGGGACATTGCAGAAGCCACAGTGACCAACACAATGACACCTGTGATCCGGTCTCCTTTCAGCCCGGCTTCTGCAGGACGAATGGAACCACTTCTGAGCTAACCCTTCCTGAAAGTCAGGCACTGAGCCAGCAAGATGGCTCAGCAGGTAAAGGTGTTTGCTGCCAAGCCTGCCGACCTGAGCTCAGTCTCTGAAACCCACAGGGCGGAAGGAAGAGAAGTGATTCCCTCAGGTTGTCCTCTGACCACCACACATGGACATGGCACGCATGCACACATTTCCCATACTCTAGATAAGTAATATAATCTTTCTGAAGAGAGACATGGTAGCACTTACAGTCCTAGCTCTAGAGAGGTGAATCTCTGTAGTCTTAGGCCAATGGGAGACCTTGTCTCAAAAATCCAAGGTGAATGGTGTCTGAGGACTGACAGCCATGGCTGTCCTCTGGTCTCCGCTACCTCACGCTGGCACACACGTGTGCAGGAACGCCCACACACAAGACAGGAAGATAAAGTGAACAAAGGAGGATTGGGGCCTTGGGGAAGGCTGACATGGAGGTGTAGGAAGATAGTTCTGAGACGTTTCCCACCCCGGCTCTCTGTGGCCTTTTTCTCCCAGCCAGGACCCCCAACAAGGAGAAAGAATGACAGCCTAGCAGGGGGTGCTGCGCATGGCCTGGCTCAGGAGCAAGGCCTCACTGTGACAGCCTACAGAAGAATTCTGCAATTCATTCTCCGATGACTAAGCCCGGACCTGGGCGCCTGGGCGAACCCCGGGGAACGTGACTCAGCAGCAAGCTGAGGGGGCCTGGCAACAGGAGCCGGCCTCGGTCCATGTGAGCCAAGATTACAGAGAGGACAACCAGTTCCCCGCTTCAAACCCCAAGGCGGAGCGCCTGCCTCTGTGGTCAGACCCACGAGGGGCTCGTGCTGCAAGCCATGTGGCCACGAGCCTCCTCCCTCCCTCCCTCCTTATCCTGCTGTGCACTCCAGTGCCAGGGGGCCAGCTCTGCCGCCCACAGCTCTGGTGAAAAGCCTTGTTACAGGGAGAGGCTGGGTCCCAGAGAGAGCTGGAGAGACATAGAAGGAGATGGGGGTGGAGGGACTCATCCCAGGCCTGGAACACGCTAGGCAGATGATCCCAGCTTCCTGCCTGTACTGAGGAGATGGGAAGGGGATTCATCAGGCTTTGACTTTGCTCAGGGGCCAATTCTGAAGACATCTTTGCATGTTCAGAAGTAACACTGTCTATTTTCTCTTCTCCAGAGTCGCAGGAACTACGTGGGGTGGGGTGGGGCATCCCCAGCTAAAACTGGTGGGCCATGCCTGTAATCCCAGCACCTAGGAGGTGGAGGCCGAGGGATTATGGAGTTTAAGGGGAAGCCTGGGCTATATAGCAAGACTCTCTCAAACAAAGAACACACGTGAATAGAAGGGAAAAAAGAAGGGAAGGAAAGGGAAGGAGGAAAGGATTGAGGAAGATAATAGCATTCTCAGAGAGAGAGAAGCCATGGCTGTGGCGTGGTCATTCAAAGTGAAGGTCACACACACAGGCCGTCTCCCTCTACCCTTGGCCCTCGCTGGCATCCCCAGGCCTGTCTGGCATGGCCAGGCTTCTATGCCTAGCAGGATAAGGAGTCTGACTCAGCCATGCGCAGGTACTCTGCAGAGATCTGCAGACAGAGAAAACACATCAGGCGTTTGTGGCAACCTAGCTGCTTTCATCCAACATGAACCTGATCTGAGGAGTTCCTGGCAGCTCTGTAGTTGGGGTGAGGCCCTGGGGCCGAATACAGGGCTCCCTTTGCCTTGGCATGAGTAACAGTGAGGTAGCTCGAGTCTGGGGAGAGGAGAGGGCAAGCTCACCCGAGAGAGCTTTCTCTTGAGGGTTTTACTTATTTTTGAAACAATTTCAGGTAAAGGCTGATGCCAAACTCGCTCTGTAGCTGAGGATGACCTTGAACTTCTGATGCTTCTGCCTCCCAGTTGTTGGGATTATGGGGGTGCACCACCACAGACAGTTTATGTGGCGCTTAGGATCACGCTAGGCAGACACAGAACCAACTGGGATACAGCTCTGCCCTGCCCTGTCCTGGCTTGTTTTGTTTTGTGGGGTGGTTGGATTTTTTGTTTGTTGTTATTGGTTCTTGAGGCAGAGTCTCATTCTGTAGCCCAGGCTGGCTTCAGGTTCCTATGTATTGGGAGTGTGTGCAGGAGCCACCACAGCTGGTTCCTTCTGGCTTTATGAAACAGTGCCTTGCTATGCAGCCTGCGCTAGACTCAAACTCAAGAATTTCCAGCCGCTGCCTCTTGAATGTTTGGATTGTAGCTCTGTCCCACCATTCCAGCTAGGAACTTTGCTCACTCATTCAGAGACGGTAATTCCTTAGAATAACTCCTGGGAGGCTGAGAAGATGGCGCAGTGGGTAAGAGAGACATGAGGCACAAGCATGAAGACCTGAGTTCGATTCCCAAGCACCCACCTAAAGCCTGGAACCCCGGTGCTGTGGAGGTGGGGAGGCAGAGATAAGGATCGCTGGGGATTCCTCCAAGTCCAGGGTCAGTGAGAGATACCATCTCAAAGGATAAGACAGAGAGTGGTGGGGCAGGACACAGACATCTTCCTCGTGTGTGTGTGTGTGTGTGTGCGCGCGCACACGCGACACACACACACACAGAGTAATTAAAACGGGTTAAAATGTAAAAAGAATGGTTCCTGAGATATTCATAGAATATATTGGATGGATGGATGGAGGGAGGGATGGATGGATGGATAGATGGGTGGATGGATGGGTGGGTGGATGGATGGATGGGTGGATGGGTGGGTGGATGGATGGATGGGTGGATGGATGGGTGGATGGATGGGTGGATGGATGGATGGATGGATGGATGGGTGGATGGATGGGTGGGTGGGTGGATGGATGGGTGGATGGATGGATGGGTGGATGGATGGGTGGATGGATGGATGGGTGGATGGATGGGTGGATGCTGGACAGGCAATGGTATCTAGGGGTACCAAGTCTAAGCCAGGCCCCTTTCTACCCACTGTGTGTGTTATCTCAATTCTCTCCTTCCCGGTTCTGCAAGGTTGGCCTTACTGCCATGCTCACTTCCATGAGGAGGGTTAGAGTATGGGATTATATAACATATTCAGAATCACCAGGAGCCAGGCAGAGACCAGAGCCCTCTAGAGCTCTGTTACCACACCCAGACAAGGGAAAGCTACTCTGGAGATCTGCCCAAGAAGCAAAGCCATAGCCCAGTATCCCATTATCTGAAGTGGCCAATCTCTCTCTCTCTCTCTCTCTCTCTCTCTGTGTGTGTGTGTGTGTGTGTGTGTGTGTGTGTGTGTGTGTGTTCCCAACTCTTCATGGGACACCATTCCAGCTCCTTCCATATTTCTGTGCTCTGATGTGCGGACTCACTTCATCTGGGGAGACATAGGAGTTGATGGGTGGGGAGGATGGCAGATGATGGGGAAGGGAATCTGCCTTCAAGCCAACCTGAGGTTTCAGGTGTTCTCTGCCCTCCACCTGCAGAGACAAGAGGACCTGGCGCCTTGGGGCTTAAGTGTTGTTGTTTGCCGGCTTTGTTTTCTTTGAAGATTCATTCTTTTTTAAATGATCCCTCTTCTGTGTTTGTTGGGGGAGGGGTGTTTGCACGTGTAGCGCCGTGGAGGCCGGGAGAGATCACTGGATCCCCCGAGGCTGGAGTTTCAGTCACCTGGTATGAGTCACCTGATGTCAGTGCTGGAACCGAACCCTGGTCCTCTTAACTGCTAGGCCATCTCTCCAGCTGCATTTTGCTGTCATTCATATATGCATGGATGAACGTGTGTGTAAGCTTCACACGTGTGTGTATGTGGAGGTCAGAGGACATCCCCAGGAACACCATTCACCTTCTTTGAGACAAGATCTCCCATTGCCCTGGAGCTCAACAATCAGCCAGACTCTCTGGCCAGCAGGCCCAGGGATTCTCCTGTCTCTGCCTCCACAGGATTGGGATTCCAAATATGCACCACCCGTGCCTGGTTTTTATATAGGTTCTGGGGCTCTAAAGCCAGGTCGGTTTCGGGTAAGTTCCCCTTCCCTGTACTTGGGCTTTGGAGCCGATTGTGCAGTCTGTCCAGGGCAGGAGTGAGAGCTAGGGGTACACACTCTGGAGAACATGCTTGCGTCTTGCATCTTGCCCTGGACTAGTTTGAATACAAACCCACACACTCTGGCTGCCTCACCTCTGCAGAGGCCTTGATCTGGATACCATTGCTCTTGTCTCCAGGTTGAACATGACCTCTGCCGTAATAAAGCTGAGGCATTACGATGATCTCGTGAGATCAGGAGATGAGGCCCTTCATGAGGCCCCTCCCCTCCTGGACATTCCAGTCCCCGCTCTATGCACAGTAGACAATGGACTGGGGTGGGACACTTCCATGCTAGACTTGTTTGTAAGACATTTAGGGGACTTTCCAGGGATATAGCTACCCGTGAGTCACCCATGCCCCTGAAAGTTACCCCAATAAATTCACTGGTTCACCAAGCTGGACTTGGGCAGATTCCTTTATTTGACTTGTTGAGACAAACAGATGTTTATGTCTACAAGACAAAGCCATGCAGTCAACTATCTGTTTTCTGTTGCTATAACAAAATGCCTGAGACTGGCCATTGTTTGTAAATAATGAGTTTGACTGGCTCACACTTGTAATCCCAGCTCTTAGGAGACTGAGGCAGAGGATTATAAGAGTTTGAGGTCAACTGGGCTACATACTGAGTTCCAAGGCAACTACAGACAGAGACCCTGTCTCAAAGAGCAGCAACAAAATAGTGAATTTTCTTAGCTCACCATTCCAGGAAGTTCAGGGACGTGGCGCCAACGTCAGATAGTGTCTTGCTACAGTAACACGACAGAGGTCATCTTATGAAACAGAACAAGCCTGTGTCATGTCTCTCGTCTTCAAAGAAGCAGACATGGGCCCCACCCTTAGGACTTTGTCTAATATTACTTCCTAATATTACATCTAGTATTACATTCTAGGCCTCCTTTCCAAACGTCAGTATATGAACCAAAGGGTTGAGTGTATAATACATAACACTGGGCATGCCTCTTCAAGCCCCTACCAGTCCCTGTCCACCCATCAGCTTTTATTTTCTGAATTGGAAGAAAAATACCTTTCTTTGTAGCCAAAGAAAAGCTGCCTGTCAAGGCAGAGGGAAATTTTACGCAGGTGATGTCAGGTTACGTGTGACAGTTCTGGAGGAGGGAGGTGTTAACCACCCAGGCACAGCGGTCCGTGTTTTTAATCCCAGCATTCAGGAGGCAGAGGCAGGAGGATAGCTGCGATGTCAAGGCCAGCCCGGTCTACTCAGTGAGACCTTGTTTCAGAACGAAGACAAGGAGCTAGGGAGGTGGCCCCATTTGTTAAAGTGCTTTCTACAGAAGCATGAAGACATTGGTTCGAATCCCAGAACCCAAGTAAAAGCCAGGCAAGGCAGTGCACCCAAGTGTCATCAGCCCTGTTCAGAAACAAGCAGCTCCTGGGAGCTCACTGGCCAGCCTCATCTACCCAAATTAGTGAGTGTCGGGTTCAGTGAGAAACCCTGCCTCAAAAAAAAAAAATAAGGTGGGCATTGGAGAGATGTCTCAGGGGCTAAGAGCATTTGCTACTCTTCCAGAGGACCCAGGTTTGATTCCCAGCATCCACATGGAGGCTCACCACTGTTTATAACTGCAGTCTCTCTCAGGCCCTTTCAGGCCCCTGCAAGCACCAAGTGTATGTGTGGTGCCCAGACATATATGCAGGCAAAACACTCACATATAAAAATAAATAAATAGGGCTGGAGAGATGGCTCAGCGGTTAAGAGCACTGGCTGCTCTTCCAGAGGACCTGGGTTCAATTCCCAGCAACCACATGGTGGCTCACAACCATCTGTAGTGAGGTCTGGTGCCCTCTTCTGGCCTTCAGGGATACACGCAGACAGAATATTGTATACATAATAAATAAATAAATATTTATAAATAAATAAAAATCTTAAAACAAATAAGGTGGGGCCAGCGAGATGTCTCAACCAGTAAGGGCCCTTGCTTCCAACCTGGTGACCCGAGCTCAATTCCAGGGTGCCATGTACAGAAGCAGGAGAACTGACTCCACAGAATTGTCCTCTGACCTCCATATGTATGCCTTGGCACTCCCACACACATCATATATAACCATAAATTTTAAAAAATAATTCTAAAACATTTTTAAAAGGAAAATATTAGCCGTGCAGTGGTGGCGCACGCCTTTAATCCCAGCACTCGGGAGGCAGAGGCAGGAGGATCTCCGTGAGCTCGAAGTCAGCCTGGTCTACAGAGCGAGTTCCAGGACAGGCTCCAAAGCCACAGAGAAACCCTGTCTCGGGAAAGAAAAAAAAAAGGAAAATATTGACCAGACAAATTACTCGCAGCACGAATTCATGTAAACTTTAGTCCTAACCAGAACATAGAGGGGAAGTTAACCCAGTCTGGCTATGATGGACATTGGCCTCTCCTCAGTTACTTGTTCCTATGTGGACCTTGTGGAAAGCATAGGAGAGGCCACATGTGGTGGCGCACGTCTTTAATCCCAGCGCTCGGGAGGCAGAGGCAGGTGGATTTCTGAGTTTGAGGCCAGCCTGGTCTACAGCGTGAGTTCCAGGCCAGCCAGTGCTGCATAGAACCCTTTCTAAAAACAAACAAAAGCGGGGTGGGGCAAGAGCGTCAGCAGATTTGAAGGTGCACAGCCTGCACTCGGGGAGACGCAGATGTGAGACTTCATCCAAGGAGAACCTGTGTCCGTGACGGAGGGGTACGATGGAAACTCACACATGGGACTGTGCGTGGGGCCAGGAGCAACCATCCTCTTCCGTGTGTGTACATGGGAAAAGGATGTGAAAGTTAGTTCTCTCGGTTTGACATCCTGGAAACACTTGGGATGATGAGGAGCCTGCCTGACTCCATTTTGAAGGTAGAAACCATTATGCTGTATTTTTAAAAATAAGTTTCTGTTTACTGTGAGAACTCAGTTGTTCTGTTTCCTGGAACCTGACCCATGACCTTGATTTGTTTTTGAGAATTCCATTACCCTCCCTGGCCGACCGTGACCCCTTCCTAATCACATGGAGAGAGACCACATTATGTTTTATTTTTTTAAAGTTTTTTCATATTTCCTTATTGCCCCGTTGTCTCTCTTCTGTAAAACTACTCATGATTTTACTCCTTAAAAGGGGTCCAAGAGGTGGATTCGGGGCTGCTACCTTTAACCTGACTTAGGAAGCAGTTGCTGGTTACTTCTTGGGTGAACCTTAATAAAAAAAAATCAAAATTGTTTCAAATTTGGCTCAAATTATGAGAGTGGTCTTATTCTCAGTGCTGGGATTAACAATGAGAGTCACAAGGGTTTGTCTAGATCAGGTTGGCCTGTGGGCGTGTCTGTGGGGGACTGACTAAGGTAATTGGTGTGGGATCCTAGCCCACCATGGGCAGCACCAGTCCTTAGACAGGGGATCCTGGGCTGTAAGCAACTCCGGCATTCATGTCTCTACCCTTGATTGTGGCTGCGATGCGACCAGCTTTTTAAAGTTCTCTGCCCTGAAGTTGCCTTCTGTAAATATATTTTCTCATAGCCACAGCAACTTGGACTATCAGGGTCCTCCCAGTCGGGGTACGGTGCCAGATCTCGCCTCTTCAGATAATCAAGACTGGAATTTCCCCTGTAAAGCTCATTTCCTACCATTTCATCCTCAGCTGAGAACCACAGCCACCAAATCTAGCTACCAAGGCTGAATACTGGGTTTGGACAAGAAGGGCCCTCCTCAGGCGCCTTCCCGTCTTGCCCACTGTAAGCAATAATTACTTATCCTATTACAGCAACGAAACACCCGACCATGGGCCAGCAAGACGGCTGAGCAGGTAAAGGCGCTTGCCACCAAGGCTGATGACCTGAGTTTGATCCCTGGAACCCACATGGTAGGAAGCTGTCATTTGACCTCCATACATACATCATAGCACAAATAGGCACACATATGCGCACACACATACACTCACATAAAAATAAACAAAATGTAGTAAAAATAAACAGAATAAGTACCTGAACAAAGAGGAAGGGCTCATTTTGGCTCACAGTTTCGGGGTCCAGTTCACTGTGGCAGGGACATCATGGTGGAAGAAGCTTGCACCCTCAGTTAGTCGCTCTTTTTATGCATTCCATGCCCCTAGCTCAGGACTCGGTACCATCCACGGTTAAGGAGGGTCCTCCCACCTCTGTCTCACCAGACCTCCTTGTGGGGGTTTCAATGAGAAAATGCCCCCCATGGGCTCATGTGCCCAGGAGGTGGCACTGTTTGGGGACATTACAGAACCCTCAGGAGGTGGAGCCTCGCTGGGGGAAGTACATCACTGGGGGCGGGGCTTGAGGGTTTCTATCCCAGCCCCACTTCCTGTCCCCTCTTTCTCAGCGGTCTGTATTCAGGTGGGATGTGATTGGCTGGCCTTGTGCTCTGGCTGCCCCGCCTTCCCCGCCGTGGTGGACTGGCGTCTCTCTCCAGCCGTGAGTTAAAATAATATTCACTCCCCTAAGTTGCTTTTGCTTGGCGTTTGGCCCCTGTGATGCCATTGATAGCTTCTCTCCTTGGAGGGAGAGCATGGAGAACAGACTGGACTGAGTTCGGACTCACCACTCAGCCCGCTACTCACTAGTGGCCGTGACCTCTGCAAACGTCTAGGCTACGTTGGTAAAATGAACACTGTAAGACACATCGTGAGACTCGGGGGGAAAAGCAAACGATATTAGGAATGTCAACATGGGGGCCGGCAAGTGAGCCCAGCAGGCAAAAGTACGTGCCCTTTGGGGTGGTTTAAATAGGAATGGCCCCCATGAACCCGTGTGTTTGAATGCTTGGCCCATAGGGAGTGGCACGCTGAAGAGGCCTGGCCTTGTTGGAGGAAGTTTGCCACTGTGGAGGAGGCGGGCTTTGAGGTCTCATGTGCTCAAGCTATAGTGGGCTCGCCGTCTCCTGCTGTCTGCGGATCAAGATATGGAACTCTCGGCTCCTCCAGCACCATGTCTGCCTGCATGCTGCCATGCTTCCCACCATGACCATAATGGACCAAACCTCTGAACTGTAAGCCAGCCCCAACGAAATGTTTTCCTTCATAAGAGTTGCTGTGGTCGTGGTGTCTCTTCACAGCAATAGAACCCTAACTGAGACACCCTGCAAGCCTGGTGGCCCTAGTTCCCTGGAACCCACAGTGGAAGGAGAGAATTGACTCCCTGAAGTTTTCCTCTGATCTCCTCAGGTGGGAAAGGAACACGCATGCCCACGCTCATACATACAATAATATGAGTGCTTTTGTAGCATGTGGGGGGCCTTAAGTTTAATCCCTAGTACTGTATCGTCGGCACCACTACCAACACCATATTTATTTCAAAATAAACTCATCACATTCAAAGGATGCCACACATCTACAATTCTATTCCCGGCACTCAGGAGGCTGAGGCAGGAGATCATGAGTTACAGGCCAGGCTGGAGTATGAAGTCAGATCCTGTCTCCTAAAAACAAAAACAGAAAACACAGACCCAGCAGTTGCTCATCACACTCCACACACACACATATCTCTACAGCTACTGGAATTGTCTCTGCAGGATAGGAAAGCGCTGTCCAGCCAAATTCTTACCAACTTCCACCTGCTGCGAGGTGGCCCTGAATCAGCCCGGAAAGGCGGGCAGGCATTCCAGACACAACATAACCTCTCGCCTGCAAGCCCCTTGGGATTCTCAGAAAGATAAACTGGGAGTTTCCAGAGCTTTCTATCTACACTCAAGCCCTGCCTCCGATTCCCATCTCCACACTCACCCCCCCCCCCCGCCAGTCAGTGAGCCACTTCCAACACCAGACAAGAGCAAAACAATGTTTGGCACGCCATTTCCTGAAGAAATAACGGCTGGGAACTTTGACATCAGCATCAGTAACTTAGATTCAGAGATGAGAGAAGCATGGGCTAGTCTACAGTAGAACTCGTTATATCTACACAGTGCGGTTTCTAAAGACATGAAGAGGGCCAGCAAGGTGGTTCAGTGGTGAAGATGCGTGCTGCCAAGGCTCACCTCCCAAGTTCGATCCCTGGGACCCACCCAGTGAAAGGAAAGAACCAACTCCCCAAAAGTTGTGCTCTGACCTCCACAGGTGTGCTCCCCACAATACATACAGTAGTGTAACGAAGGAAAATTAAGTCAGGTGGGGTGGTACGTTCCCGTAATCCCAGCTTTTAGAAGACTAGGCAGGAGGGATCATGAGTTCAAGGCCAGCCTGTGCTACAGAGCAAGACCTTGTCTTAAAAAGACAAATGAGGGGCTGGAGAGATGGCTCCGTGGTTAAGAGCACTGACTGCTCCTCCAGAGGACCCAGGTTCGGTCCCCAGCACCCACATGGCAGCTTGCAGCTGTCTGTAACTCCAGTTCAAGAGAATCTGACATCGTTAGACCAATGCACATGAAATAAAGTTTAATAAAAAAAAGACAAATGACAGAGCAAAATTGTGTCATTTTTCAGGAATATGAGCGGGGCTAGAGATCATCGTGTTAAGTGAAATAAGCCAGACTCAGGAAGATAAAGGTTCTGTGGCTTTTCACAGATGTGAAATCCAGTTGTTTTTTAGATCAAACATGACAATAGAAGAGAGGCTGTTTGGAAAAGGAGGGATGCATTATGGGGTAACAGAAGAGAGTGTTAGTGACTGAACAAAGCACAGATACGCATGTGAAAATATCACGATGGAACTCACACACACTCAAAACACACACACCACCACCACCAAGTCAGAGGTGCGTCTGGGGATGTGGCTCCGTTGGTAGAGTGTTGGCCTGGCATGCATGAATCCCTGGATTCCGTCCCCCATCCTGCAAAAGACAAGCCTGTATGTAACCTCAGCATGTGGAGAGATGGGAGGTCACATGTTCAAGGTCATGTTGAACATAGTGAATTAAAGGCCATTTTGGATTCCATAAGTCCTTATCTCAAAAACAAAAACACCAGCAGGGACTGGAGAGATGGCTCAGTGATTAAGAGCATTGAATGCTCTTCCAGAGGACCGGGTTTGAGTCCCAGTCTCCACATGTCAGCTCACAAGTGTCAGTAACTCTCGTTCTAGGGGATCCAGTGCCTTCTTCTGTAGGCATTGCACACATGTAGCATATAGGCATACACGCAGGCAAAACACCCGTACACATATAAATAACATTAAATTAAAATGTAGAAGAACATTTTGTGCAATGCATAAACAATAATGAATAAATCGTGTGTGTGTGTGTGTGTGTGTGTGTGTGTGTGTGTGTGTTTTAAAGCAGGACTCAGAATGCAAAGGAAGAGTCCCTGTTTCCTGAACCTCAAAGCCTGCTTTGACTGGTTTCTGCAATCCCTTGGGGGATCACTCTGGAGGAGGTAGCTAGGTGGTGGAAACACAGTTACCCCCCTGAGCTTCCTGAGACAACCCAATCCTTTCAGGGGGTTAGCTCTTGCCCACTGAGCGCTCTGTCTGCAGGGCCTGCCCTGGGCACACCCGGGGCTGTCTGGGTCTGGGGCCAGCGACAAGGGAATAGTGAGCTGGCAGGCCAGGCTGCACCCTGGGAGTCGAGGCTCAGCCTGTGAATAACGGGGGCCTCATCAGCCGCCTTGGCACTGCGGAGGAAGCACCCGGTGCTGACTCATTCAGCAGGTTGGGGCAGGTGAGTGATAGGCAGGGAACGGAATGGCTCCATCAGACTCCCATGTGTGCCATTGCCCCAGCAGGCCTCCCAACACCCCATTTCCAAGACCTTCTATTCCATTTCTAATCTTCCTGTGCCACACTCAAGTCTGTGAACTTTTTCTCTCTTGCTCCAAACCCCATGTATTCCTTGCTGGACTCCCCATTTTAAGAGGCATCTGTCATAGACTCCCTTAGAAGCCTCTTTCCCCTTTAAAATTCCTGTTTTGGGGCTGGCAAGCATAGGGAGTGAGGTAGACAGGGAAAACTGTCACTGAAATGCATGAGGGTCTGAGTTCAATTCCCAGTACCAACGTAAAGGCCATGCTCAGTCGTATATGGAAGCCTACAACCCTAGCTCTGAGTAGGCAGAGACAAGAGGATCCTGGGACTTGCCAGGCAGCGTTGCTAAATGAGGGAGCTCAGAGGTCACATCAGAGATCGCGTGTCAAAAAATAAGATTGATGGTTCGGGAGAGGCCTCAGCCAGGAAAACATTCGCTGCACAAATGTGAGGGGTAGGGTTTGGATCTCCGGCACCCACCTGATGTGTTGGGTGTTTGTGGGGGCCTGCCTGCAATCCCAGAGCTTGCGAGGCAAGGATGGATAACCCCGGAGCTAGCTAGATTAGCAAAATTGGTAAGATCCAGGTTCAAATGAGAGACCCTACCTCAAAATGTAAGGTGGATAATGATCAATGAAGACACCTGATACCAACCTCTAACACATACATACAGGAATGCACAGTACACACACACACACACACACACACACACACACACACACTAAAATTCAATATGAAATTGTAAGTATGCTAAGTATAAATATACGAAGTAAGATTAAGGTGTTGAGTGATAGAGGAGACACCCAGTGTCTACCTCTGGGCTTTACATACTTACGCACACATGTGTGCCAAACACACACTGACACAAACAAATAAATATTAAAAAAGAAAAAGAGTAACAGTTTTTTAAAAACTGAAAGCAATACATCTACATGCCTATCCTTCCTCCTTCCACAGCCTCAAAGTTGCTCCACTTTTTCTGGGCCCCACAGCAAAGGAAAATTTTGCAGATGAAATCCCGTTAATGAGCTGTATTGGCCCAAGTTTACCTCCCAGCATGTCCCCAGCTGTGACATTCCTATGAAACTGACGGAAATCTTTCCAGTCCCTTGAGGTCTGTACTGAACCTGGGTCCTGGGCCTCCGGTGTGACAGAGGACTCTGACTTCAACACCTGCTTCAGGGCAGCGAGGACCTGAGATACCGCACCGTTTGCCGTCATCACCTTCCTAGATGCGCCGAGACAGCTGATGAAAACCATCAAAACCCAAACATCCGCGTCCTAGAATTCTGATGAGAATCATCCAAGGCGGGTGCTCGGGGCTCCAGATAGCTCAAAAACCCTTGGGAAAGGCTCTGGGGAGATGGCTCCGGCTCTACAATGCTCACTGTTGTGCGAACGTGAGGACCTGGATCTGATGGTCTGTGCAGGCAGGCGTAATAACACACACCTGAAATCCCACCGCAGGGGAGGCAGACAGATAGGTCCCAGGAACATGCTGGCCAGCCAGCCCAGTCGAATCAGCAAGTCCCTAGGTTCAGTGAGAGACCCTGTCTCAAAAAAGAAGGTAGAGGAGGCTAGGGAGATGGCTCAGTGGTTAATAGTGCTTGCTGCGCAAGGGTGAGGATCTGAGTTTGAATTTCAGCGCTCACCTGAAGAGCCAGGCTAGGCCATGTGTGCCCTCCCATCAACTCCCAGCATCAGGGGATAGAGAAAGATGGGTTTGGGAGCTACTAAGTCAGATAGAGAGGTTGTCGAGACATAGCTGTGAATGACCCAAATAACTGTTCTCTCTGACTGCGTCATTTTATCTCTTTGAAATCTCCAACTTCCAGTAATTCTGAGGCATCTTCAAGATTGTGGCTTCTTCAGAGAGCTTTGGTCAGAGCCAGACATCAACCCTCTGTGTATCTGATTCTCTGTGTGCAGGACAGGCAGCCAGCCGCACCCACTTCTGAGCACTGTGGTGAAGAAATAAATAATTGGAATAAAGCAGGGCTTGGCCAGAGCAATCGCTCACATGTTTTAGCCTTGGTTGTTATTGAAATGTGGGGGTGGGGATCCCCAAATCTTAAAAGTGAGTTTGCAAAGTAGAAAATGACCAAACTAAACAAAGGGTCAAACACCAATGCAAGACTTTTGGGTACAAAGTCTTCTCCCTCTGGGCATCAGGCATTACTTCAGCCTGATTAATGTTAGGCAGGTGCTCTGTCACTGCTGAATGGTGCCCCCCAGCCCCTCACTGGGGGATTCTAGGCAGGGGCTCTACCACTGAGCCACACCCCAGCCCCTCACTGGGGGATTCTAGCCACACCCCAGCCCCTCACTGGGGGATTCTAGCCACACCCCAGCCCCTCACTGGGGGATTCTAGGCAGGGGCTCTACCACTGAGTCACATCCCAGCCCCTCACTGGGGGATTCTAGCCACACCCCAGCCCCTCACTGGGGATTCTAGGCAGGGGCTCTCCCACTGAGCCAGGCCCTAAGCTCCTTTTCCTGTCTTGCTGGACATGACAAGCTGGGTTGGGAATCCTAGAGACACTGGGGCGTGTGGGCTTCTTCAGTTTTGAAGTTTTCCTTCTTCCTGCTCTTCTGTACCCTTCCTGAAGGCAAGCTGTGTCTGAGCCCTGGAGGAAGAGCTGACATACCTGTAACCCTGCAATACCATCACTTGGGAGGCTGAAGCAGGAAGATCAGGGAGAGCTCAAGGTCTACCCGGGCTATAATCCTAGACCTTGTCTTAAAGAAAGAGGAGGGGGGAAGAGAGGGAAGAGGGAAGTTAGCTGTCCTTTTTTGACCCCCAGATGGTGTATCTAGGCTAGCCTGCTCTATTCACCTACCCACCTCTACCCATAGAGCTGTCTGAATTTCTCTAAAACCTAGAACTGTCTTCTTGGTCCCTAAAATGCACCTGGGCACTGGGGTCTGTGACTAGTCTGCTTTCCTGGAGAAGATACTCCTTCGGTCTGCCCCTGGCATTGCTCAGATCTTCCTGATTCTAACTCTTTTTTAAAAAGCAAGCTGGGCGGTGGTGGCACACACCTTTAAGCCCAGCACTCGGGAGGCAGAGACAGGCGGATCTCTGTGAGTTCAAGACCAGCCTGGTCTACAAGAGCTAGTTCCGGGATAGGCTCCAAAGCTACAGAGAAACCCTGTCTCGAAAAACCAAAAAAAATAAATAAATAAAATAAAAAATAAAAAAATAAAAAGCATGTTTATTTATTTTATTGGTGGGGGATGTGTGAGGCGTGGCGGCTACTGCCTCAGGCATCTCACTGGCCCTACTGATCTTGACTCTACTACTAGGAGTAGAGTCTTGGCTAGAACACAAGGCAAGAGAGACTTCTTCCCATGGTGTCAAAGCGGAGGACCCTTCCCCAGCAACCAACACCCTGCTTAGACGCCCATATGCACACCTGGAGGGTAGTGCATAGCTAGCTGGGGCTTCCCCAGTGGGCTTGTTTGTCCTGCAGAGGCAG